>JABFFE010000034.1:0-42638 GCA_013623625.1 Fusarium setosum | reverse complement strand
ACTGGGAGTTCACCGTCGTCCACAATGGTATCATTACCAACTACAAGGAGCTGAAGACCCTCCTCCAGGCCAAGGGCTTCAAGTTCGAGACTGAGACCGACACCGAGTGCATTGCCAAGCTCACCAAGTACATCCACGACCAGCACCCCCAGATCGGCTTCACCGACCTGGCCAAGGCTGTCATCCAGGAGCTCGAGGGTGCCTACGGTCTGCTCATCAAGTCCGTCCACTACCCTCATGAGGTCATTGCCGCTCGAAAGGGTTCTCCTCTTGTCATCGGTGTCAAGACCGAGCGCCGCATGAAGGTCGACTTTGTCGATGTCGAGTACTCGGACGAGAACGCTGCCCTCCCCGCTGAGGCTGCTGCTCAGAATGTCGCTATCAAGAAGAACGACCTCCTCGTCCCCGATGCCGGTCTCCTCGGTGCCGCCGACAAGTCTCTCCTGCACCGATCCCAGTCTCGGGCTTTCATGACCGACGATGGCATGCCCATGCCCACCGAGTTCTTCCTCTCCTCCGACCCCTCGGCCATCGTCGAGCACACCAAGAAGGTCATGTACCTCGAGGACGACGACATTGCCCACATCCACGAGGGCTCCCTCAACATCCACCGTCTCAAGAAGGCCGATGGTAGCTCCAACGTCCGAACCATCCAGACTCTGGAGCTTGAGCTTCAGGAGATCATGAAGGGCAAGTTCGACCACTTCATGCAGAAGGAGATTTTCGAGCAGCCCGAGTCTGTCGTCAACACCATGCGTGGTCGTCTCGACATTGCCAACAAGACCGTCACCCTGGGTGGTCTCCGCTCTTACATCTCCACTATCCGCCGATGCCGCCGCATCATCTTCATTGCCTGCGGTACCAGTTACCACTCTTGCATGGCTGTCCGTGGTATCTTTGAGGAGCTTGCTGAGATCCCCATCGCCGTTGAGCTGGCTTCCGATTTCCTTGACAGACAGGCCCCCGTCTTCCGAGACGACACATGCGTCTTCGTCTCTCAGTCTGGTGAGACGGCTGACTCTCTCATGGCTCTGCGCTACTGCTTGGAGCGTGGCGCCCTGACCGTTGGTATCGTCAACGTTGTCGGTTCCTCCATCTCTCTCCTCACCCACTGTGGTGTCCACGTCAACGCTGGTCCTGAGATCGGTGTTGCCTCCACCAAGGCCTACACCTCCCAGTTCATCGCCATGGTCATGTTTGCCCTGTCCCTGAGCGAGGACCGTGCCTCTAAGAAGGCCCGTCGCGAGGAGATTATGGAGGGTCTCGCCAACGTCTCTGGCCAGATCAAGTCCATCCTCGAGCTTGACTCTTCCATCAAGGCTCTGTGCGAGAAGACCTTCAAGAACCAGAAGTCCCTTCTCCTCCTCGGCCGTGGCAGCCAGTTCTCCACCGCTCTTGAGGGTGCCCTGAAGATCAAGGAAATCTCATACCTCCACTGCGAGGCCGTCATGTCGGGTGAGCTGAAGCACGGTGTGCTGGCTCTGGTTGACGAGAACCTTCCCATCATCATGATCCTCACCCGCGACGACCTCTTCAAGAAGTCGCTCAACGCTTACCAGCAAGTCATTGCTCGTGGCGGTAAGCCCATTGTCATCTGCAACCCCTCTGACGAGGAGTTCAAGGCCTCCGAGGCCGAGAAGATTGAGATCCCCAAGACGGTCGATGTCCTCCAGGGTCTTCTCAACGTCATCCCTCTCCAGCTCATTGCCTACTGGCTGGCCGTTCTCGAGGGTCTCAACGTCGACTTCCCTCGTAACCTGGCCAAGTCGGTCACTGTCGAGTAAGGTGTCTACTGCTTTGGTCGGTAGCGCTTGTGGGCATAAGGTTTATGATGACTTTCGGAGTTGGTTATTGGACAAAACTGGGCTTGCGTTGAAACGGTTAATCAAGTCTTTTTGTCTCTGTCTGGATAAATATGAGAGATGTATGTTTGGTAAAATGAATGAAGAAATGGAGGCCAGGGAACAGGCTGGTCGATGTTGGATGGTTGATTCCAACGTGGATTGGATACCTTTGTCGACTTGTTTTACGAAGTACCTTAGTTCCAGGCAACGTAATCATGAATCTCAAGTTCTGTGAATGAATCATGACTCAAAAATTGTGAAACCCTGGGTCTTGGGTATAGCTGATAAGAGGGGTGATGGCTGCAATCACGGTCAATATCAAGGGGCAAGCATATTTGTCTCTGTTGAAAGAGATGAGGAAACTGGTGATGTGACGTCAAGCTGCTAGACGTAGCCTTGGGACAAATAACAACTGAAAGCAATACTGATGAGGAGGCACTGGATTCTATGGTATAAATAGGCCCTCTTTCTCATGGATACGGAATCTGAATCTGATGTTATTACACCGCTTCTACTAAGACCCCTCCTCTCTACCTACTATCTTATAGCTCTATCTTTCCCATCCCCAGTTCTTATCGTATACTAACGAGGCATTATAAACGGCGACTTTATCTCATCGTATGCCTTCCCTACTTTATATATGCCAGAGCTGCTTCAAGATGTTATGAACAACACGCTGCACTGTATCGACTGCCATAACTGGTCTGAGAAAGATGCTCTTCATGGGCAAGAAGACTTCTACGTCCGAAGACCCTAATACCGAGGAGATCAAAAAGCTCTATCATGGAGACATCTAAAGGAGATCTTTTGGAAGGCCTGTTTTGCCGGACCTTTCAGACTCACCACTGTTGTCTCGCAGATGCAAAAACCTTATGCAGACAGTCGAGGCCGACTCGCCTCTTCTCGCGATCCGCAAATCGCTATTGGAATTCGTTCCAAGTACGGCGGAAAGAAGTGATTGGAGCGGGAACCCACTGAAGCGACTACACATTCTTCTTGTATCTTATGTGGGAGACTACTGCGCCGCGCTCTTAGACAGCGTTATTCTACAGCGGCCTTTTATATATCTTAACGACCTATTACTTGATATCTTTGCATAGCTACGTTTTAAGCGCCTTCGTAACGACCTGAGAGAACTTCTTTTTTATACCGTATTTTAGACGACCCTAGGTAACATGGTTGCTTTAGAGGTACTGATTAAAAGACAACATAAGAACAGGCTACGCATAATATACATATAAAAAAAAAGACCATCAACAATCCGGTTAAACAAAAAAAGGAAGATCAGCTCTGGTCAAGAAGCTAATGACGGGTGCGCGATTCGAACGCGCGCCTCTTGCGAGATGCGAAATCCTTTTGCAGGATCAAGACCAGAGATCTTGAGTCGCACGTGTTAGACCACTCCACCAACCCGCCTTATTCGTTGAGAATATAGATTCCAAAACTAGGATTTCACAGTGGTCGTGATGACGCCAGCTGCTGCAACGAGTTGTCAGCGACCGCTAACGACTGCCTAGAGTGCTACGAGTTCTCAACTGATAGAGGTCGGCAGGTTTGCACCGAGTGGGCAGCGATTGATTACGCTATCGCCGCGAGAGTCAAGATGCGATGGAAAGGCTAAGAAGAGGATAACTACACGCCTAACAGAATCCAAGCAACATGTGAATTTTCATAGATGGATGCATCATTTATGTTGATAGATGACAAGAGAATCTGCAAGAATCCCTTCAAGACCATCCTGTGGTGTCTATTGTTACATCTTTCTACTAATTGTCCACCCTCGGTTTCTGCATCTAGAGGGCGGTTCCTTAATAAAGCCCCGTTCTCCTCCCTTGAATCACCATGACTATGGTAGGCCGGGTGCTCCTCTCAAGCATGACATGAGCATCGTTCCTCTCTTGATCTAGACTACCCACTGCCCCCTTGCCAATTATCCTTGTGACCGGATCCCCGTCACTCAAATGTATTGTCCCAAAAGTCCCGATTTCTAAACAGTTTGAGTGCCATATCCCCGGATTCGCTCTGCAAACGCCCAGCTCTGCGCCTCGAGCTTCAGGTCATGCGTAATGTCCACGCCGTCCTTGGTCACAACCGCCAAGGAGTACGAGTCCAAACTGCGGGCGTCGCGGTAGAACAAGACCTTCATGCACTCCTTGATGATCTTGACGGCCTCCTCCTTGTCGAGGTTCTGAGCAGTCTCCTCGTCGGGCACGTGGCGGCGCAGGATGGGTTGGGCGAGCATGGAGCCGAAGCCCGTGGCCAAGCTGGGGGAGCTGTAGGTGCTGCCGAGGAGGTCGGCCGCGGCGAGGAAGGGCTTGTCGTCGTCGTCGAGGCCGGCGACGAGCAGGTGGTTCCACAGCGGGTCGAACTTGGACCGGCGGCGGTAGAGCAGCTTGGCGAGGTAGCGGTGGAGGTTTGCGGCGTTGAGGCGGGGGGCGTCGGGGGAGGTGTAGGCCTCGTCGATGGAGAGGTCGATGAGGTGGCGGTCGAGGTACTGCATGTCCGAGATGTCGCCGCTGAAGCCAACGACGGACGATTCGGCGAAGGAGCGGAGGCGCTTGACGTCGGTGAACCGGGCGAGGGAGCCGTATGAGGCTGCAGAAAGAGTTAGTTGTGAGAGTCGATGGATAGGATAGAGATAGAGTACGGACCTAGGTTGTCGGCGGCCATGACGACGCCGTCCTTGAACTTGACGGCGATGACCGATGTACCAGTGACGATGGGCTGCTGGGTGTTTTGCTTGGGGCCATTCTCGCCCATGTAGGAGGCATCGTAAGCGCCGTAAACATCGTCTCTAGGCTGTGAAGAGGGGAAGGTGTTAGCTTGAAGCTTGGGTGTACAAGGGTTTCATGTGGGAATGAATACATACACGACCCCAAGCTTGCGGACGGTGATCCATGGTGGTGTTTCTGTGGATTTATGAGGGAGAGGGGGAAGGATATCGGTCGGCAGGTTGTCGATAGAGTAGAATTGAAGTGGTCTTCTGAATTAGGCGAGATCTCTTGTGGTGATGCAGAGCAAATGTTGGTGATGAAGTTGCGAGAGCTGCTGGCCCCAGGCTTGACCTCACTGTCGCGTCCAACGGCAGCCTGCGAAGGCGGATGAGGTTTAGGTAGGCGGAGGGGGTTACATAAGCTGACATCACTTGTTGTGATTGGTTCATCCCGGGAGCTGGAAGAGCTGCAGCTTTTGGAAGTATAGAGTACCTGAGCCTGGCCCTAATTGGGTGTTGAGCTAAGTACAGAGTACCATAAAGCTCCATTACCGTTCCCCCTGCAGCACCTTCCATGCGCACCGCATGAGTGAGCTCAGCCCGTTGAGGAGAGCCCACCTTCCATGGTCGGCAGAGGTGTAAAGTACCTGCCGACCGACGCAAATCGTCAAACACCACTTCATTTCTTCACTATCTCCAAATTGAATTGCCGGCACGCGACATCGAATTACAGCCTCGTACCGCCTCGTCACTCGCTCCCAACACCCATCGTCTACATCGCCCCTCCCCAAACCAATTCCATACAATCCTCAAAAATGCTCACCTCCATCGGCAGGGCCGCCGCCCGCCGCATTCGCACAGCTCGTCTGCAACCCTCCACCCCTGCTACCACCACCCAATTGCTCCTCCGCCAGACTCCCGCCACCTCGACGCTCGCGATCCGAAGCTTCTCCGTCTCCGCCTGGGCGCGCCAACCTGCCGCGGGCGGGAAGAAGCCCACCAAGAAGACTGCGACCAAGAAATCTACCGCAGCCAAGCCCAAGGGGACCAAGACTGCGACCAAGACCAAGGCCAAGGCCAAAGCTGAAAAGCCAAAGCCAAAGCCAAAGCGAAAGGGAGGGAGGCCCAGGAAGGAGCTCACCCCAGAGGAGCTGAAGAAGCGCGAGATACGCGAGCTCAAGAAGTGGACTTTAAGCAACAAACTGCCCGGGCTGCCACCAACGGGATGGACCCTGTTCGTGACCCAGAATATTGCAAAGGGCGGCGCCGCTGCCGCCCAGTTCCCCCGGCTCGTGGAGGAGTACAAAAATCTCTCTGCTGCTGAGCGTGAGGTACGTTTCAACGAGCGTCCCCAGCAGGGTTCAAAACCATTCTATCAGCCATCGTCATTTGCTAACCACCACTCGTGATTATAGGAATTGGCCAACAATGCTAGTGCCAACCGTGAGAAGAATGCTGCTAATCGCAAGGCCTGGGTTGAGTCTCACGAGCCTGCGCGCATCCTGATCGCCAACCAGGCCCGCCGTCGCATTGCCTTCCTGACCGGCAAGACCGGTAAATATATTGAAGATGAGCGCCTGCCCATCAAATCCAATGGCGCCTACGGCTATTACATGACTGCCAACTATGAACGACTCGGCAAAGACGGTGCCGTCGAGGCGATGAAGGCCGGGGCCAAGGAGTGGAATGAGATGCGCCCAGATGAAAAGCGCCAATACGAGGAGCGAGCCGCAGAGATCTCGGCCAAGTACCAGGTAGAAATGGACAAGCTCAAGGCTCGGGCAGAGGCCATCAAGGCTGCTGCGGCCGAGGTGAAGTAGACTGAATCATTGTTGCTGTAAAGAAGGAATGTGTGTACAGTTGCAAGGCGATTTAAACCTGATCACGGCCCACAACAATGTCGCAATATAGGGGACCTGTGATCCATGTTTTGGTGGTACGGTTTACAATGGGCTCTGGGGTCATCGGGTATGGGACTTTTGTATCTTGTTTGTGATGCTAAACTGGGTGTACGGTATCGATACCTCTCTCTCAAAAAAAAGGCCACTCTGGGATTCCGGCAGCGGCCTTGCGATGATTATAATAGCGCTCATCGCAGTGACAGGAGGCAGTTCTTTGAAACATTGCGCCGTTCTTTCATACCCTCATCCCCTATTCGATCCACCATGCCCATGACTAATGCACCCGATACTCATGATAAAGACCAACCCAAACCCAAACCAACGCCTCGCTTCTGATGCTGCAAGAAGAGTATACCCAGTTCCCCGATCTATCCTGACAAAGTTCCCAAGGATAGCTATGCTTTCTGCTTTCAACCAGACACCATTAACCCCCAAGTTACGACTATTTCTCGTACGGGGGAACTTCGAGCACCGGCTCTCCGTCTGCACCGTACCAACTCGCTCCCGTTGTCTTGAGCTGTCTTCCACTCGCCAGGTATAGGAGAAGGTAGGTGTGTTTCGCGACATGGCCCCAGCAGTACAATCGAATCCAGTCGTGAGTCTTGTCCCGGCGACACCAGGTGCCCCAGCCTGCCAGTCCACTACGCAGGTAGTTGCTGAGGAAGACCCAAGTGTCGAAACGGATTTCGGGACTCCAATTTGTACAGTCCAGAAGCCAGTAGCCCCGTTCAAAGGGAACCACATCTCGCTTTGGGGCGGGACGATATCGAGACGAGAGGTCTCGGGCAAGTTTTGCGAGCTTCTCCGAGATGAGGTCGGAAGGGTCCACGTCATCTACACCCACCGGCGGAGAGGGTGGCCGTATTTCAAGGCTATTGCTGAGCTGTTCCACCTGGGAGTTTCTGACAGACGGAACGGGCCCTGTATCGCTTGAGCTTCGGACCAAGTCAGCATGTTGTACATGGCTGACCTTGGAGCGCTTAGCCGGAGGAGGTTCTGAGCCTGCACGAGGAGATGGAACTGTTGAGCGACTGCTAATCGCACTGCTCGAAATATGCGTTACGTCAGGTCCCAGATTCTCGCCGGCTGCACTCTCGGTATGATCAAGAGTTCCGCCTTCTTCAACCGGCGTTTGAACCTGTGGCGTTCTTGGGATCACATTGCTGGTCTCTATATATCCAGGTTCCTGAAGTGGTAGCGACTCCTCCTGGCTTGGTATCGGCAAGGATGACGGTACATCTATCCTGTCGGGATCTGCCTCGGCATGGCATCTCTTGTGAGCTGTGGGAGACGACGCCAATGAAGCCCGAGGTGAACCAGTGTGGCCGATATAGTGCCGCAGCACACGAGACGGAGAGACGTTTAACAGTCCCGCATCTGGCATAGGATATGAGTCGCTAATCTGGCTCGGCGGCGCGCACCAAGACTTAAGAGACCCGGCGCCCGTCTCCTGCGACGACAAGGGGATCCCCTCCACGGCTGGTACTGTACATCGTATACGTGGTGAAGTGCGGTTATCAAGAGCGCTTTCGAAGCTCAAGTCCTGAGAGCCAATTTCAAATGATTGCCCGAAAGAAATCGTCACCATATCCTGGCTAGACGAGGGCGCTGTTTGAGCCCGTGTTTGCTCCGGCTGTGCGACGCGCGCTTGCGCATCAACCCACGGCTCCGTCAATGGGAGCGTTGTTCGCGTCTGAGGCTCAAAGGCGAGATATGCCTGTGCGAGCTGGCGGTAGACGACATCATCGGCTGCGCGACTGGGAGCGGCGATGTGGATGAGGATCTCGGCGTCTTCCGAGCTGCTGCTGGTAGCCATGGTTCGAGTGCTGGAAGCAGTGAAGCATGGCGATGGATGCGCGTACCTAGAAGAACGAGCGAGAAATGGGCAGATGAGTGAGGGGAAAAAGATGTAAGTCAGTGATTCTCTTTGTTATCCAAAAATCGTTCCAAGACAGCGGCCGAGGGCACGAGCCAGTTGTCAGTCAAGAGTGGAGCGAAGCAACAAGCAGGCAGCAAAAGAATAGGCCATGACAGGACGAAGAAGAAGTCGAAGGAATCACAATCCTGAGGCAAAAGACGTGGTGAGAGGTGATTGACGGTGGTGGAGATGCAGGGTCTCGTGATGCATAAGATTCACGCTGTGTGAATTTACACAAGTTTGGAAGCCGCTGAAGATTCAAGGCACCTGCAGCCTTTAGCGGTTTTCGGGTTCCGGCTGGGGAGCTGCGAGGTCCGCTAAGAGGGCAAGCCACAACAGCCTAATGCCGCTAGCGCCCATGGCCCTTAGGCTAAGGTCGAATCAGCCACAGAGGACCCCTGGTCAACCACCAAATAGGGACCCACCATCAACGACCTTCCCCATGATGCCTCCCCAAGAGCCTCTCGCGAGTGAGACACCTGGCTCACTCCTCGTTCCTCACACCTCGCCAATCTCTCCCCTTCTTAGCAATCCATCATGGCAGACTCTTCCGAACCCAAGTCCAGGGGCCCCCTCGGCCGGGTCGTCGTCATCGGCGGTAACGGTTTCCTCGGCCACCACATCGTGAACCAGGCCCTCGAGTCATGGACCACCAACGCCGTCATTGGCGTCGACCTGCGATGCGAGCGCAACCGAAATCCCGCAGCCGAGTACCGCGAGTGCGACATCACCGACCCCGAGCGCCTGCTGTCTCTGATCGAGGAGCTTAAGCCCGACGTCGTCATCCACACTGCGTCCCCCGTTGCTAACAACCCTAAGATTGGCAACGAGATATTCAAGAAGGTCAATGTCGACGGGACACAGGCTGTGGTTGACGCTTGCCAGAAGGCCGGCGTCAAGGCTCTCGTCTACACGAGTTCCGCCAGTGTTATCAGCGACAATGTTTCTGACCTGCTCAACGCCGATGAGCGGTGGCCATTGATCCGTGGAGAGCAACAGACAGAGTATTACTCTGAGACAAAGGTCCGTCACCTTCCGGGCCGAGCCGCCTATCCCCAGGAACTCCTAGCTAATATCCTCAACAGGCCGCTGCCGAAGAACTCGTCCTCAAGGCCAACCGCCAAGACGACTCCAAGTTCCTGACGTGCGCCATCCGCCCCGCGGGCATCTTCGGCGAGGGCGACGTCCAGACCCTCGCCGGCATGCTCAACGCCTACAAGCGCGGCAAACACACCGTCCAGGTTGGCACCAACGAGAACCTCTTCGACTTCACCTACGTCGGCAACGTCGCCCACGCCCATCTCCTCGCTGCTCAGCTGCTCCTCGTCACTGCTGCCTCCTCCACGATCCCCCTTGACCACGAGCGCGTCGACGGTGAGGCCTTCTTTATCACAAACGACGAACCCGTGTACTTTTGGGACTTTGCCCGCGCCATCTGGCGTGCAGCTGGCAACGAGAAGGGCAAGGAGGGCAACTGGACGCTGCCGCGTGACCTGGGCATCACCTTTGGCTTCATCAGCGAGGTCATCGCCAGCATAACGGGCAAGGACGCCACGCTCACTCGCAAGGCCATCATCATGAGCTGCATGACTCGCTACTACAACATTACAAAGGCCAAGCGTGTTCTGCGCTACCAGCCCGTGTGGTCGCTGCAGGAGGGTATCAACCGGGGTGTGAATTGGTTCCTCGAGCAGGACAAGCAGCAGACTGCTGCTGTAAAGGCATGATTACGACGGACCAAGCTTGGAACGGGTAAACGAGGAAGAGGAGGGCTATAATGAGAAAAAAAGGCATCAGGGAAAATCCATATTGAGCCATGAATGTATATATTTGGTCCATATTTTACATATGCGGGCCTTTAATCACTACCAACCAGTAGGCTTCAACTTTTAAACATGGCAATTATATTTGAATTGGTATTCTAGTACCAGTCGCGCAAGGACGCATCAACTAGGTAATCCACAGCCACACCCCGAGTCTTGGACCGTAATGTCGTGAATACCCAACCGGAACAGCATCTATTGTTCCTATCTCAGTGTCATCATGCTTAGTTCCATCCGTGACCAAAATCCCCTCTGATCCCAGAATGAAGCCAACATGTTGCATCCTCACATCTGACCCATCATCCACGCACCCGCAAGAGGAGGAATGTACTGCGCATCCTCATTGCTCTGCAACCCATCTCGCCAGGGAATCAACCCGCTCACATGGTTACTCCATCCAACTAAGGTATAGAAGAAGAAAAATGAACAACACCCCCTTTTTGACCCTTTTTGATTTCGTGAAAAAGGCATCAACCTCCAGCCCCCCAAGAAAGAAAACTAAACCGAAGATGTAAAGGCAAAAAAACAAGAATCAAGCTCTCGCGTGTCACATAGGTGATTGGAGTAAGGAAGCGGCAGAATGTAGTAAGGCGAAGTGAACAAGAGAGGGAGATTAGCGTCTCCCCAAAGGGGAAGAGAAGGTTAAGAAACTACCAGGTCCGTCGTGTCGTATAAAAAAAAAACAAGGAGAAGGGCTTTTGGGCGAACTGCTTTTCCTTTCGAAGGGGGTGAGGATAAATAGGCGGAGGAAGAAGCGAAGAGGAACGCCGTCGACTATGCAAATGACTCTACTCCCAAATCATGCCTCCTGAACTGAATGGGAAAATGAAATGAAGTTCCAGACTGGGCGTTGCCTGGCCCAGAGAGGTGAAGAATATCGTTGCAAGGTATCATGAGTTGCCCGAGACCCCCAGCCCGCTGTTTTGACGTGCCAGTCCCGAGTTGCGCCACTCTCGCCGCCTATTATGCTCGACGTTATCAAGCTGACTGTCTGACTGGTTGAATTGGTTGGCGCCGTATGGTGAAGGGTTGGCCAGATCGTTCCGGCCCCTCCATCTCGTGGGGGGAGTTCCAGGACCGTTGTTGGCGTAAGCCATTGGCGGTTCTTGGATGGTGCGAACAGTGGCTTCACCCTGCCATACTGCCGGGTCAGTCTCTACTCGCCGAGCTGGTGGTCGAGTGGAATTGTCCTGACGGTTGTAGACCTCATTGACATCAGTGATTGAGATTTGTCCCCGGCGATCATGGAAGCGCTTCAGGATCTCTTTGGTAGTCAGATCCCCGGCGTTGCTAAAGATGTTGGGGTCGTTGAGTAGACCGAGGATCTCGTCGGGAACCTAGCGTAAAGTCAGCGGAGGCTTCGCCATACCTAATGAGCAAGACATCTTACCTGGCACATCTCCTCGATATGTGTAATCATCATTTCTACCGCATCAATAACATAAATGGCCTCGCTATCCAGAGCCGGTGCCCTAGAAGGGTTCGTAAGGATGTTGGGTGCTATGACTGTAGAGAGGTTCCTGATGTCCATCTTGGAACCAACCTCCTCGTCCAGTTGGTGGAATGACCCAGCCCACTTAAGGAAGCTGAAAAGAATCTCGAGACAGTCCCGGTGACTCTTAGGTAGGAGGCAGCAAGTCAGGTGCAAGCATTGCTTCCTCTTCTCGGGATCCGCGATCTTGGCTGCGCTGACCCATAGCCTGTATAGCTTGTGCGTCATCAGGGGATCTGGGAGGTCTCGTAAGTACCGCTTGAGAAGAGCCGCAAGCTGGACGACGGGCTGTTCCATAAAGTTGACCACATCGCAGCCCTCGGCGTTGATCTTCTCGACCAAGCCTTGTTGTTTCTTGATGTTTCCGTTCTTTCTGAACACGCCCTCCACCGAGAGATCCATCTTGCGCATTGATGATACAATATCGTCAATGACAGCCGGAATACGAAGAGTACCGGGTCCAACGCCGTCGGTAGAGTCTGCGCCGTCCCTCTCGATAATGATCTCCAGAGGGACACCAAATACACCCTTCTTCTTGACGTTCTTGCTCTTGTCGTTCTTGAACGCCTTTCCAAGGTTCTTCCAGAAGGTCGCCTGCTTACGCGATTCAATGAAGCTGAGAAGCTCCTCCAGCGTGAACTCTTGTTCAATCATAGGCTGCATGGTGAGGACGGCCAGATGGCGAACGTTGAAATATTCAAGACCAGAAAGTTCCGAAAAGAACTTTCTGCCAATTCGCTGAGGAAGGTCAACGCCGCGGAATTCTCGATCTGCTGATGGTGTTCGCTGATGGCCTTGGCCGGCTGGTGCTTGAGGTTCGAGAGAACGATCGGAAAACGGCTGTGGGGTTCTCTGCTGCTGTTCTCGGGACTGTTCGACAGCAACTATTCTCGGGATATCATCCAATGTGATACCGTCATTCTGCCCAAACATGAGATCGGTAGAGCCTTGAGGGCCGTGACCTTGCCCACCGTCTCCAGCTGAGCCCGGGCGCGGTGCTCGGCCGTCTGGATCCATTACACGAGATGTTCGGGCCTGTCGTACACTAGATGACAAGTGCCGGTCTAATCGCGTACTCCGGAGCCTGCGTACATCGTTGAGAGTGTTCTCATAAGACGACTCACGACGTTTATCTTTAATCTCGCCTGGTCCCCGTGATCGAGAATCTGCCCGCGGCCTTACATCGTTGCCGGGGCCATCAGCCGCGCTGTGTCCGTTGCTGTCAAGATCATCGCTGTGTTGCGGGAGGGTGCCATTGGCCCTCAGGATATCCAAGAGTCGAGCCAGGGCGACCCGAAGTAGGAAGACATATTGCTGTAACTTGGAAATGTGCTCAAACTTCATCGACGGGTCGGCATTTACGCCGACACAGTTGGTGCAGTAGATCTTTCGGTCAAAAGCATTATAGCGCGCTTCTTGCAAGGATCGCCCAAGATCCCGCCCGCACCTCGTGCACTTAACACAGTTCAGATGCCACCTCATATCGCCGTTCTTGGCGCATTCGTCCTCGACAGACCTTTTACAGAGAGCGCAGTGATCCGAGTCGTTGGCTGAAAGTCGTGCACCGCCTGCAGTCACCTGCAGCTGGCCGTTGTCGTTCTTCACAGAGTCGAGGTCGTTCAGATCGTCCAGGAATTGATAGAGGCCCCCAGAGGCGTTGGCTTCACGCTCGAGTCGCAGTGCTCCTTGGAGGCAGATTCGGATGAGGAGTTTGAGGTAATGAGCGAGACCGGTAACGAGGGACAGCAGTTCTTGTGTGACGCCGAGTTTGCGAACTTCGCTGTCTTGTGTCTTTGACAGCAACGAGAAGAAGGACACAATCTTCTTACATAAAAGCTTGGCTTCTCGCCCGTAAGACATGCCTAATAAAAGTTAGATTGACGCATCTCAACTCAAGCGATATGCGAGGTATACCCTTTTCATTCAAGCTCACCATAGTCGCATCGAGGCGATCTGCAGACTGAAATAATATCTCGACGTGCCAGATGAAGCGCTTAGCAACCAATACGCCGTCAACATAGGCCCCATTGCTGACGTGAAGAAGCATGTCGGATATGCAAGCTGCGGAGGATTCCTCAAAGGTCGAGAGCACGCTCCATATTCGGAAGACCTTCTCCTCCATGCGCTCCTCCTCCTCCCGAATAAGGTCTCGACCCGCAGTGTCATCTGAGCTCTGGAGCGCAGGCGGTGAATCTGTGGGCTGCGCCAACCTCACATTCCAAAACTTGTGAATCATGTAGCACTCAGGGTGCCAATGCTGATTCTGCCCGTTCCTGAAGATCTCGACAAACTGTTTCAGGATGGCTGTCTGGCAGCCATTGCAGCGCTGCGCAAATTGGGTCGAATAGTGATAATGGCAGTAAACATTTCCGTCGTGTTCGTAGTAGCTATCCTGGGCGCCAAATATCGTTGAACATAATGAGCAAGTAAAATGGTCGACATGATATTTTCGGTCTAGGGCGGTGATGTAGGAGCCACGGAGCGCCCCCCCGCACTGGTAGCAGAGGAGCCCGAGTCGACGAAAGTAATCTGTCTCGCATAGAGGATACTGTCCCTGGCCGTTCTCGTCGTCGGCCGGGAAGAACTTGGACGCTACTATCTCACCACAGTCCTAAAAAATTGGGATCGGATTAGCATGGGAGGGGAGACAAGCATGGGGACTCCCGAGGTGCCGCACCTGACACTTGAAACAATCGAGATGAAAGGTTCCATCAAGAGCTCGAACAAACTGGCCCGTCAAGGGCTCACCACACGCCTGGCAGGTCCTCGTCTGGCCGCTGGCAGATCTCCCACTCCGCCCTCGCGACCTGTTCCGCTCAGCACTTTTGCGGGGCGGGTGGTCCTCAGCCCATCCCGGGGGAGGAGGATTGGGCGTGCCCGGTGCAGAAGCGGGCGGCCTTGGTCGGTAGCTGCTGTCAGGCGTCCGGGTCCGGTGGCCGCCGTTCTGCCAGCTCGAGTCGGCATGCGGAGGCATGTCTGAGCCGGGGTAGTCGCGGGGATGGTCGCCATGGCCAGGTTCGCCGAGCATCGCGTCGTCGTAGCCCGACGCCATCATGAGGAGCAATCCAGAACGTCGTGATACACGGGTCCCCCTCCAAAGTCCAAGCTAATCAAATACGGGTGCCCACTCGGCGCCAAATGTCCAACAGAGGTCGACGGATGTTCGCAGCGGTCGGCATCAGCGCCAGCTGGGAGGAGGGCGGCGGCGGCGGCGGCGAGGGTATCGATACCAATTGGCGAGGGCAGGCGAGTAATGGGGCACGCAGCAGGAAGCAGGATCGGTCGAGGGAGAGGTGAGATCGAGGATGGGCCGGTGTTCGCGTGACGGCCCAACGATAAGCCACCCAGTTCGGACTGGGGTGATGGAGGCGGCGGGAGGAACGAGTCGGTGGCAGTGAATAGATGCGGCACAAGACAACTGGGACGGGATAGCATGCGAGGCTGGAGCATGTAAACAGCGAGGCTGAAACGAAGAAAAACAGAGACAATGGAAGAAGATGCGATACGGGACGCGGCGCAGCGCGTCGGCGGCGGCGTGGATGAAGGAGCGTGGGAGTAAAGTCGAAGCCTGTCGTGGGAGAGGTCAAGGTATGGAGTAGCAGGAGGCGCCTGGTGGTAGGGGAGCTGAAGTCGTGGGAAACGATGGGGGGGGACGTGGTGGTGGAGGAAGAGGTGGAGGAGAGGAGACTCCCGCTTAGAGGGTACCTTAGCTACAATAGGGGATTTACACCAATGGCCTAGGGGCAAAGGTACCTCGAGGTGCTTGGGTACCTACGGCAGCGGGCGGGGGGGTGTAGGCGATTCTGCACCAGATCAGGGAGCTAAAGATGGATGGGCCAAGGGGAGGAGTCGACGAGTTGAGGCACCTAGGCGACCGGATAGCAGCAGCAAGGACTTTTGTCACGCAGCACAGCATTTTTCAAAGGTATTGTCCGTGTTTCTTAGGTAGACGGCCAAGCTCCGTGAAAGTTGGTACTCCATAGCGATCGCTGTGAAGTGGGCTCAAATGGTGGACTGGACCCTGTGTGTTAGGGGCCTTGGGATACTGCAATTTCCAGGCCACGGGGAGCCACGTCGAGGCAGGTAGCGAGGGTACTAAAATAAAATAAACGGTGGAGGTTTCGAAAGTCGCTTCCTTCAGGTGCAGGTCGCCGCCGTCAGCACTGCCCGGCTGAGTATTATTAGTAGGCAATCACAATAAAGAATGCAAGATGGAACAAGCAGTGCAGTCAGCCATTCTGCCTCCCGAGTCTTGTTGTTGTTGTCTAGGACTGGAGAGATTATTTTTGTGCAAAAAGGGAGGGACTGACAGAATACTTGCTGTCACCGTCAGCATATGGTAGCATACTACGTAGTAGTTAACCCCATCCATGAATGTCACTCAACTCATTTGGGCGTTTTTTTTTTCTTGGTAATGGGGACTCAGAATAAGACATCCTTGACTGAACAAGAGCCCACCTATTCCACTTCGAGACCCGACCCGGCAAGGCATTGTGGTCTACTGGGCGCCGCTGGGAACGTCTCCATGCGATGGGTCTCGAGGCGTTTGAGCCTGAGCCTGAAGTCTGCCTGAGAGAGTCCCCTCGTCCATCTCTTGGACTTGCTTGGACCACGGGACAGACTACCGCCCTCAGCCATGATGGTCAAAGCTGGCCGGGCGGCGCTACTCCCAACTGAGAGGGAGACACAGACAGACAGAGAGAATTGGGTCCCTGGTCAAGGCCCGGCTTACCTGACACTTGCAGGTTTCTCACCATTCACCGTGGATTGATGAGGTCAGTCCAGTCCAGTCCCCAGATTCCCTTGGGACCTGTCAGACAAGGAGCATCCAATGGAAGCGGCCGCTGGCCGAAATGGTCCGCTTTACCATGAAATCTGTGGGAGAAAAGGGAGCCCAGTCAGAGGCGCCCTACGTAGGACAGCACATAATTAACCTTGCCCTCGTGAAATTGCAATGAAGATCTCATCACGTGTGTGGAGGAGTCAAGGGGAAGGGGTGGTTTGCGTGCATGAGACGACGCATTAAAAAGAGGGCTGCCAAAATAAAACATGCGTGCTACGGCGGAGATTGGAGTGAGTGGCTGCCAATGTTTATGTCCATGCGTCTTAATGTGCGGTGTTTTTTCTTAATACACGGTCCTTGCCCGTCGCAATTTATATTACATGTGCCGGCTTGGTCTTTCTCGTGTTTGCACCGTCATGAATGAACTGTGGTTCCCCTGTAATTTCTCGCGAGTTTGGGGGCGATATTGTCCATACGAGGCCGTCATGTACGGGTGGTCTTTTGACCAGTGCTCTCGCCTTATTACACACCATCAACAACATTCCAGACAGTGTGGTCTAGATCATTTAAGCTTCATCAAGATCGTGAGCTTTTGTAAGTTGTCCAAGTATGACCCTTGCTTCTCGCCAGTCACAGCATGAATTACAATTACGATGCTACAATACAATAACAACAGCGAGCAGCTACGTATGTATAACCAGAAGACCTTGCTCTCAGACTAGCAAACACCCATGACAAAAGGACTCTCTTCCCTCCATCGTTCGACGTCATTTCAGAAACATGCGCCAGAATAGCCAAGAGAAACACTCTTGCATACAAACGGGAAATCAACGTCCCCACACTCTTCCCGTCCCCGTTGAGAACAACCCTGTTGATGGTGTCGAAACCCCTGAGAATGCCGAGCTCAGGATTGTGTGTACCCGTCTTATAAGCATCTTCAATGGCAACCCCGGCACTTTGGGCTTGTCCAATAGCATCCTCACCATAACATCTCGGGTGTGCAGCCGAAGCCGCAACCTGGAAGATGGGAACATGGCCATCGAGGCTCACGTGCAAGATGCAACATGTGACCCTCGTTTCAAACCACCTCAACTCCTTCCCTCAACGATGAACCAGCTCCTTCAGCCTCGTCTCAATCTTCTTCCGACCATCGAGCGTCCTCCACACCTCATGAGGCGCTCCATCGACAATGTCCCAATTCTTTAGCTTGTCCGTCAGCTTGGTGAGGTCCCGCTGCTTCTGCTCCCACGTGTGGCTCCGCTTGATATGCTGCCCAGAGCTGATCACCACCAACGGCGTGTCCTTGTCCTGGAGCTGACGGCTGGTCTGCGCATCCCGTCGCGTGAACGACCCTGCCACGAGGCTCTCCTGCAGCTTCGCAAAGATGAATTTGCCGTCCTGTTGCGCTGACCGCCCATACACCCTGTCCCGGCTCGTTCGTCCTCGGAAGATGGCCCCTGGCAGTTTATCGAGGCCAAGCGGCGAGATGACGCCCCAGAGCCAGAGAAAAAATCCCCGACCAGGCGATCCCACCCCGCCGAGTAGATCCTCGTGCAGCGGGTCGATGAGAAGCAGGCCTTTGACGTGGTCTCCGTTGCGGGATGAGAAGACTCGCGAGTAGATTGAACCAATTCCCGCGCTGGCTAAAACCCATGGTCCATTCTCTCCGGCGTCGATCAAAGCTTCGCTTAGCGTGTCGACGACAAAGCCTGCTGACGACGGCGAGGGTGCGTTGTCTGACCAACCATAACCAGGACGATCTACGAAGCAGTAGCGAGAGATGGATCCGTTCTTGACGGCGTTGTCTGCAAAATCCCAGAACTCGTATTCGACGGTTCGCTCACCGCCTTCGAACAGGACCGTGGGCAGGTCGTTGCCCTTGGAATCGGTCTTGTTACCGTGGCAGTACACATGAAGGCGATACTTGTGGTTGTCGACCCAATGCAGCTTGCCAGGAGGCGCCACTCCCGCGTCGAGCGCCCGGAGAATGATGGTCAGAGTGATGAGGAAGACAGCCACTGACATGATAGCATAAGCGATGGTCGAAACCATCACCTCGGACCATTCGAAGAGTGTCCGCCTCGTCTCAGCTCGCCCAGTCAGCCGCTCTTCCTCCTCTGCCTTTCCCCATTTGACCATGCGGTCGGTCAACAAGGTCCACAGGCTCGTGATGAGAGCCCAGATGACACTGACAGCACCAACCCAGGTCTCTTCATATCGAGTCTTTTGCACCGCCAGAATAAGAATCATGTCGAGGAACAAGACAGCCTACATTCCACGTCAGAACCACTCACAGGCTGGCGTACAAGGGCAATTTGGATGCAAACGTACCGACATGAAGATGGCCAAAATCCTGACGGATTTGGATGGCACCTCGAAGAATATGAGGGTAAAGATCAGGTTTGCAAGGGTCCAGGAGGCATAGCCAAAGGCAAGCCAGACGCTGCCTCGAGTTCGGACGCCAGGCGGCGTCGTAAAAGTCGACACCAGCAGCAGAATCCACCAGATCAGAGTCAACAGGGTAAAGCCAATCGTGAAGTATCGTAGAACTCGGATGCTCCATAGATTGTACGGGCTCACAGCTGGGTCGTCGGGTGCCAGAAGACCCTGGCCAGAGTTGACGCGGTTGGGCAGGAGACGAGTATGCTCGTCTGGTGCGGCCTGCTCCCCTTCTTCTTGATCAGTGCCATTCGGCTGTCTCTCTTCTTCCCCATTCTCGCTCGAGTCCCTTTTCGAGAAGAGCGGCATCGTAAAGCTTGTGTTAGTCGCGAACCTGACGTGAACCTGGTCGGTAGATGATGCCTGGGCGAGAAGTAGATGTTATTATGATCCAGTCTAACAACATGCACCCAGTCAATCCCAGAGTCGGACTTTCTTCCGCTCCAAGCTGTCTATTATACCAGGACCACCCATCGTCGACCCAAAAGTAGAATACGTCATATCCAGCCAGCTCAACCTGCGCAGTCACCAATCAACGACGCCGGCGGTCTCTGTGGGAACACTAGCGGGCGGACACAAGCTTCCGGGCTACGACACCTTCAGGAGCTGAAGCTGGCTTTTTGAAGTACTGTAAAAAATTGGTTTTGTGCAACCAAAAGGTTGACGGGATCACGCGAATGAATTGGATTGCGTGGAGTTGACGATGATAGCCATTCGATGACGCGCTATGCGCCATAACCAAGCGGTGCAAGTCTTGGCGTCACCATCTGTGGGAGAGAAGTCTTTAGCTGCACCAACACCAAAAAAATACTGTAAAAAGTCAACATAGATCACATGTGCGAATCGATCGGGGCATCATCATCGTACGAACATGATGGAAAATGAGCACAATCCCCCCAGAGCATTCCATCATCCCAGCTGTCGGTATTTTCCTTGCGTCCAACACCCCTTTTCGACAATCCATCACTCTCGCGCAATCATCACCCCTCCCCCCGCCTACGGTGCCTCCAATGACAACCGGAGAGCATCATTGCTGGCATTCCACTCAAACAAGAAACGCGCAACAACTTTAAAAATCCATTTTCAACGGCCACATCCTTGCTTGCTTCAAATTTCGTCCAAGGCTGTAGAAACTATATATAATGCACGTGATATAATGGCCGTGGTTCAATTGTGATGCTTTAGATACAGCATCACGACACGCATTCTTCTCTAACACTGTTGTTTAAATACCTCGCGTAGGTCCCAATTCCATGGATGTTTTCATGATAGAGTCGTCGCTATTTATACGCGCATTATTCATATGTGTATGCATCAGAAGTCGATGTTGAGTGGCCGGACCAAAGCACGACAGAGGTGGCTTCTCCTTCATAATCTGAGCCTGAAGGAAATAATACCTTTTCCAGGAATGGATGCAATAACTTGTTTCTAGACCCTCTTTCCCTTGTTAATATTGTCCCCGAGATCCGGTCAAGTCCAGCCCGATGCTGGGGTTGTAGCCTCGTCGCCTACTTCCATCCATCAGCAACTCCTCAACCCTCCCTTCTACACACCAGGAATCACTTGTAAAAGTTCGCCAAAAAAAATCTCTGGGTCGTATAAAGGGCACAGTCATATCTTGATTAGCACAGATTTCTTATGACTCATTAGACATCATGAGTCGCATAGTGAGTGGCACAACTTAGAGTGTCTACAAGCAGAGGACAAGAAAAACAGCAGAGCTTCGAGCATATGTATCGCTCAACGCCACCTATATTTTATCAAAGGCCCCGTAGAAATGGATCAGGGGAGATTAGGATAATATCTATCAAAATGAGCATTGGCATTAGCACTGGATCGGCGCCAGAAAGATGCAATCCGGCGCTCGGGCGAGAGGAACAGCGGCGGCGGGACCGTCTAAACGTCAAGGCTTAACTTGTCACATTGACGGCTCACCATCATAGTCGATTCCACGAGTCAACAACCTCAGCCATCTTATTAGAGCTTGGCCAATCTCAAATAGCCTTGGCCAAGTGTCTCAACAATCTGGTCCACATATGGCGAGAACATACGGCACCCAAATTCCACGATTTTGCATTTTGTTGGTATCATAACGACTAAATAACAGGCGATCCGAGGCTAGAAGACATGTATCTTGTATGAGTTCCACCGTCAGGTAGGTATAGTAGGGTATGTTAATCTCATTCCCGTGGTCCCAGACTCCGTTTTCCCCATTAGACTCCAGGCTTCAACATAGGAAATATATCAAAGAAAGGATCGTTCCTTCCCACGTCTTCATTCATCATTACATGTAGATCCAGGGTGGCTGGCCTTTCAGGTCTCCCACGGAGTTACGGGGTTGACTTCCTTGGCGCTCCGGGCCGAAGAGATGCTGCTCGACATCGAGTGAGACGTGTGGCTGAGTCCCGAGTATGACTGTCTCATTTTCTGCTGGTGCAGGGCTCGCTTCAGTGCCTCTTCTGGGCTTGGGCCTCGTGTCGAGGTAATGGCAGTTTCGGGGATTTTCCCAATAGGTAAATGCATCTTGGCTGCTGCCCGAGGGTCCTTCATGTCGATCCCATGTCGCTTGTAGGCGTTCTTCTTGTGTTGTTTCATGGCTTGCGCTGATGGCTCACTTACAGATAGCCAGTCCCTGACCTGAATGAACCATCTGGGCTTTCCCGACTTGGCCTTCATTTTGTCTGAAGATGGCAGAGAACCGCGCCGTTTCTCGTCCCCACTAACTGATTGGTCGTAATCGGAATGTGAGGGGCGCGACGTGAGGATTGAGGTACCAGAGCTAGTAAGAGTGTCTGGTGATGACCCACTCGTAGATGCCATGATCTGGGCTTCTTTTGTTTGAGGACGGAGCCCTTGGAAATCAATTGTTGTCGACCTAGACCGGTGTGGACTTGTTGAACGTCGTTGGTCAGTGCCGGGCCCTGTAAACTGCAACTTGAATGCTGGACGATGTTCGCAAGCAGGTTGAGAAATCAGTGTCCCGATATCTAGAGATCTAGCGGCTTTGTGTCGGGCAAATGATGTGTATCGTGTGTTGGAAGGTCCAGGGGAAATATCGACCGTGCTGTCTGGTATGTACGCCGATGCTCCTGGCCTTGATGTTCGCACATCCGTGGTACGGTTCCCTTCTTCCACGACTGGAGAAGTCTTAAACGTATCGGCAATCGCAAAGCGTCCAAATATGGCACTCTTTTTTCGTCTATTCGTTGGGTTCTAACCGACATATGGAAGAGTTGAGACCTGACAGTCTGGTGTGGTGACCTCGGCGTTGTGTGAAGTTGGGACCTGAGAACTCTGTTGAGTTTGCCCGCGAGGCAGTATGACTTCTAGACCTTGGCCTGGTGTTGTCGGGATACCGCGAGGAAACCCAAGCGATGTGGGATACGAGAAATTCCGCACGGTAGATGGCTTGGTAGATGTTGACGGCTGGGAATTGGTTTGAATAAGTGGATGTTCAAAAGCAATGAATGTGTCTGAAGTAGGCATAATCCTTCTTTCAAGACAGAGTGAATAAGACTTGCTCGCAACCACCGTGGAAGCCAGCTAAGAATGGTGTGCTCGCTGTGTAATGTTCAGGCTGAGCGAGAACAAGCACGCTCGGAAGCCAAAGGAGTAGGCCAGGCTCTTATTTGTGACAGATGCAGGAACAGGCGTCGGTCGAGTCTTTAGCAACGTAACGTCGATACGTTTGGCGTTGGGCTTGGGAGTGGTGGTGGGAGGATGGGCAAGGTGCACGAGTCGTGAGGTGTAAGTGGCAGACACGCCAGCCGCAGCTAAAAGCGGCGGAAGCTTGGTGGAAAGATGGATGAAAAGTGAGAGTGCACGATTTGAAGGTTATCGAAAGAGGATGATGTTATCGAGGAGGAGAGAGATCCTAGAGACGGCAGAGAGCAGGGACAGTGGAGAAGAGGAGAGAAATGCACGCAGAGAGAGAAAGCCCAACGGGGGGGAAGGAGACAAAGAGGGCCGCGTCCCTACCTGTTACATACCTATCTCGGGCAGGTACGACGAACAGCTTTGCTCCGGACTGCACCTTACCCTCCTCAAAGCCTCCGGCGTCATTCACACCAACCTTCACAAATCACAATCCATCACACCATCGCGGGCGGGCTTGCAGCTTTACCCACATCTGACTTTGCACTTGAGAGCTGGCATCTGCTGGCGGCCCAGCTGGGCAATCCGGAATTGTGGATGGGTATCGCAATTGGACCTGGGGCACACCAAGACACGAAGCCGAAAACTCTGGCCTGATTGCCCTAGCCAGGCTGTAGTGGAGTGTGGGACGGTGCAACGGCGAGTCCCTGTGGCTTCGTCTCGTCGTAGCTGAGGTACGGATGTCTCCTCAGGTGGCGTCGACGGTGGTGGGATACGTCCAACAACTCAATCTGCTCTGGGGCAAAATATACGGGAAAAAGGTCCGCGTTGAACCACAAGGATGCGAGATGCTTCGTGTGAATCCTGGCCCGTCATTTGCCGGAGCTGCCGTTAGCGCAAGTGCCACATCGTTGCTCTCCCAGTCTGGCGCACACCTAATCAAGCTACTGACGTCTAGCTTCTTGTCAAACGGTGCCAAGCTGCCCGCAACTGAAGCAACCCCCTACCAAAGCCTTGGTCAATCGACAACAATGAAGTGTCAGCCGCCTCGACCAGGAGGATCTTTCCCTGAGCTTGAGGTTCAAACGACGATCACAAACCAAAACGGAGCTCCTACACGTCGACATATACGGCATTACGACATCAACGTTGAACGGCCCTCGAAACGACCATTTCCTCCCCGTTTAGCGGCATAACGGCAAGCGAAAAGTTTCATAGCATACTACTTCGTACCCAGGTTGTCGGAAATATCCTTCTCAATAGCCCCAGCAAAGGCCGTCTCGCTGTCTGGGGTTCAAAATTGTCTTGTAATTCGGGAGATGATACTGAATCCAGGCCCTTCCGGACATGTGGAACCTCCAGGTCAGCTGGATACAGCAGAGCAACTGGCAGATTATCTCAATTAGCACAGGGGACGGAACACGTCGTGATAGCCAGGGATCCTGCGCTCTGACGAGTCGTCTTGACAAGTCTAATGCGGGTTCAAACATGGAAGAAGCAATTTGACCAGCAGACATAGGCAAAAGCAAATTCCCATTGTCTTACTTCTCGTGCAGTAGCCGCTCGAGGTCAGCCACTTGAAAGCAAGAGTGGGCATATGTGCTCCAGAACCCAAGACAACGCACCAACATCCCGTCATCGGGTCCGGGGGCCTCCCAGTGCAGAGCTTTACTTCGATTTCGAGTGGCCCCTTATTGTTGACGCCTCTCAAAGACGCTTACACTCCGTGTAGGCACGGGCGGAGCTAGACCTCTGGAGTGGTCCACCATGCAGAACCAAGACATCGATAGAAGACCACTAAGTGTTGGCAATCTTACCACAGCGGTAGTGACGGCTAAACTCGATTGTTGAGAGTGGTCATGCCTCCCTCAAGAACCGACAGTTGGGCGCAGGCGAACAGCCGCTAATGCACTAGTTGTGGATGGACACAGACAACCAGCTACAACACCAAGCCAGATAAGCCCCCAAGCTTTTCTGGGCGCAGGATCTGAAACCCGAGTAAGGACATGGCCCTTTCCAGCAGTCCGGTACGATGAGGCTCGAGTTGACTATGATCGACGCATTTCCGAGATCGACGTAGATATTCTGGCATGATGACTCGGGTAGACATTCGAGAAGCCCCATCATGGCAACAAGGCTTTGGCGATCCCATGATCGACAAGCACTTGCAGACGTTAACCGCCGCGTCGGTAAGGCTGGGGACGTTGTTTGATAGCCCCGCCAACGGCAACAAAGTCGTTGTGTTCTTGATGTCTCAAATGGGCGAGCCATTACCCCTTGTGTATGGCCCTGTGATCTCGAGTAGTACGCCGGTGCAACCTGTGTTTGGTTCGTGCGGAACACAATAGGAAATACCTTGCGTGTCTGCACCCAAATGGAGGTGGCCTCACCGTGGTGCCTTCGTCATCGTGAGCGTAGTGTCCTACACAAGCCCACCCAGCATCAAGACATTGATGAGCGTGCTGTACTTGTGCCTGGTGGAATGTCTGTGTGTTTCTACGCCTTGTGCCTTGTGCGTCCTTGTGCGTCAAAACGCAAGGTGGCCCGTGCTCACTTTTGATCGGAACTGGCGCAAGATCTTGTCCGATCGCCAGGTGTGGGGCAGGCGATGCCACCTTGGCCCACTTTCCCTCCGACTTCACCCCGCCCTGAGACGGTTGAAGCCTCATGATGCCTGATGCATCTCATGCGCCATCGATGCCTTTTCTCTTGGTCAACCTCACGCTACCTCCAGCTATCAAGCCGAAAGCGCCTAGGCATCAACCCTTTCCCCAACCTGAACCTGAACCCGCACCCGCACCCGAAAATAGGCCTCCAACAGCGTAGCCAGTTGCTTTATCCCACGGGCCGCGAGGTCTGTCAGCTGGCCCGCCAAAGCTTCCGCCCGTGAAGGGGGGGTTGCCTTCTTGAGACACATCACATCCAAACGTCCCTCGAACGGGCGCCCCCGTTGTCCCCTTTCTCTCACTTGTCTCTTTGTCTTCTCTTGTTTTCGGGATCGCGTCCTGCACGCCTTGTCCCTATTGGGGTTTCTCACCCACCGCATCCCATCCAACCCGGGTCCTACGCTGCTTTCTCTCCGCTTCTCGGAAACTATCTTGATCCGACCGCACGGAAGCCCGTGCAAGGCTCCCACATCCTCTGGCATAGCCAAACCCATAGTCAACAACCAACCCGGCGACCTCTTGGGCGCGCAAATCAATCATGCCCGCCCTGACAATCTCCACCGACAACCCTCCCCGCGACGGCCCTCCCTCACCTAGTCGACCGCCTGTGTCGCCTCTTACACCAACACAAGCTCCCGCGCAGCTCCCCGGAGCTGGGGCCGCCGATGCCGGTGGTCGTCCCGGCCTCACCCACTCCCAGCCCGATCAGACTGGAATCCCGCCGCCCGCGCCTCAGCCAATCGCCTTTGATTCAAACCCAGACGTCATTGCGCTCAAGTCTGCGATATCAATCCTCCAGATCCAGCGACAGCGCGCCACCGCCGACATTCAAGCCCTGAGTCACGCAAAGGATGAGGCGGTTCAGGACCCAGAGGCCTTTGTGAGGGACCTCGTGGCGGCCAAAACTAATCCGCCGATCAAAGACGACGACAGCGACGACGACGATGGCCAGGACGAAGACCAGAAAATGACCAAAAACGAGGACCAAGATGATGCTGGGGAAGGCCCCTCAAACCAACATACTGCTTCTGAGCCGCGGGCGTGGTCAAACCTCCCTCAACCGCAAAACGTCGTCCGGTGCCCGCCCATCAACTGGTCCCAATATGCCATCGTCGGTGACTCACTCGACAAATTACACAACGAGCAAGTCGCACGCCCAAGCCAGGGCACGCCGGCCGTCGTTGGCGCCAACGGCATGTATGAATTCAAGGGAGAGGGAAGGCAAGAGAAGTACATGGGTGTCGCAGCGCCGTATGCCCCGACACAAGACCGACTAAGCAAGAAGCCCAAGACCAAGAGAACATGAGCGACGATGAAATGATGATGACTGAAAAACACCGATAACAAACTCTGTCTGCTTTTTCAGCGATGTTACGGGGAATGATTGATTGCATCTGCATGCTGGCGTTAAGGATTAGATAGGATGGCGCTTCAGAGGGTATTAGCAATATAGCCCCTTGACGATTTCATATTGACTCCTGCCGTTTAACGTTGAGTTTCACCGAGATTCCCAATCCTATATCGCATGCACTTCACCGCAGGTGTATGGAAAATGGGGGTAAAGTAAACACTGTGAATCTCTCCTGATACTGTTCCTGGCAAGTTGCCTCTTCATGGACACGCGGGACCTGGAAGTCCGGGTCACATCAGGTCAACCACATTTTACAGAAGGGGTCCAAATCTCGACCAGGCCGATTCCCCTTTTGTACAGACCTGAACGCCGTCTGGAATCCGGATGATATCTCTCCTTTTTTCGCCTCATACGCCTCTTCCGAATACCTGAGTAAAGCCCGTAGAGCAAGTCCAATCCAATCATTCACGCATTACTCTGGAAAATCCCTACCACATAACAATTAGCCATGTCCCTGTGAGGACGATTCAAGAAGGCCCAACTTACTCCATACTCTGCTGTACTGACCGACGAAGGCGCCGGTTGTACTTTTTCTTGTCATCTGCGCCACCTCCCCAGTACATCTTGCTGGCTTCGGGGTTGACAATCTTGCGTGGGTCATAGGCCGGCTCATCCTCTTCAAGGAAGCCAAAGATGGCTTCAATGTGAGACCTCACGTCCTCTCTCTTCAGTGGGTTGGGCGTGTAGCATGCTGTGCCGTCTGCGGCAATGTGATGATGGAAGATTTTGGTCTCGAACTTGACGCGGGGCTGCTCATCAGGGAAACGGGGGCTGAAGTTCATCTTGATTCTGAACAACCCTCCGTCCAGGTTGGTCATTGGAGGTCCAAAGTAGGTAATCACCCAGACAAAAGGGTTATCGTCCTCGAGAAGGACGTTGTGTGGCATATCTCCCCTCTTGAACGCCTCGACGACCTGCTCGAACTGATGCTGTAGGTTGACAGCGACGGTAGTCTCTCGAGCTTTGGCAGCCAGGCCTTCCTCGGCCCATTTCTGAGGCTCGGCATCTATGGCAGCCTTGATAGAGTTCAGTCTACGTTCAAGCTCAGTATAATTGAACTTTCCGTCCATGGTGTTGCTGCCTGGAGACTCAAACGGCATCCTGACGAAGGGTTGGTTGTCCTTAGCTTCGGTCTTGCCCTTCTGAATCGACGCCAGATACGATTCGAAATACCATAGGAAACGGCGCTTGCAGAGGTCCTTGAATGGCTCGAATGGCACGCTAGCCTCGTCCATATCGTCGTCGTCCATGTCGCCATCAGACTTGTCCCCTCCGATGTGCTGCTGGGTGCCATTAACAGCCAGCCCGAGATAGGCTTCCAGACGTTGAATGACCGAAATTCGCAGTGTCTCGTGACGAATCTGCTTTATATTAGGAAATGAATGTCCATGATGAGGTGCAGCAGCAGACCTTCTGGATGTAGTCCTTTTGCGCCTTCTTGTCGGATTCCTCGTTGGCATCCTCAAAGCCCGGCTCATTTTCGTAGGGATTGGTGGACAAAAGGCTCTGGATGGAGAGCAAAATAGACTCTAATCCTTGCGCCGATGACCACTCCTCTCCACGCTCTCCGCGCCACGTCCTGCGCATGTTAGTGTTGTGGGTTGGGGTGACTGAATAGTATGGGTTTACCCTAGGATCGAACTAATACAGTCAGCCGGCGATGTCAACTGGCAGGATGCGAAAACTCACAGGCAAACCTTGCCGCTGGCGTAGATGTTGGGGTTGAATCGGCATCGTCCACCGTTTGTGGTTATGCAGTGCACGGTGGGAGATTTAGAGGGATAATCTGCGAATAGGGATAAGCCCAGGCTGTGGAGCAAGGGATGAAAGTCCAACCTTTGTGAAATCGAATGGCGAACTGTCATTTGTGTTTAGCTACCTTTTCCGACCCATGTAGAACCTTTGAGGACAACCAACCTCGAAAAATCCAAACTCGTATGGGGTCTCGTGAGGACCCATGATCAGGGCCTTGACATTGCGAACATCGATGTCGCGACATGCCACTGCGAGTGCTGCGACCAGGGGAGGCGCCGAGGTTAGATCGCGAACATGGATACGATGGACTTGGGCAGGATAGACATACACAAGTCGGAGCTCTTTTGGATGTCGCTGAGTTCCTATACGTGGTCTTTAGCATCTCGAGACAGAACGGCGCAAACTGAAGGGATGGAGAGGGCGGATGCGGGGCAACAAACCTTGGAAATGCGGATGATAGACTGGTCCATGGTGCGTCGTGGGATGCAGATCAGATGGGAATATTGAAAGTACGGCGCTGCCTGCGGAGCGCGACGCACATGGACAAGTCGCGATCAAGTCGGGGGCTATCGATGAGACGATGTGAAGTTGTAAGGTCGGAAGGTGGGAGGATGGAGGATAGGTTGTTTAAGCCAGGCGCGGAAGGAGTGGAGGGTGGGCACTTTCAGCTGCTGGCGGGGTGTTAAGGCCAGGCTAGCGGGGGTGGGCTTGTTGGCTTTGACTCACTAACTTAGTAGAACAGCGCAGGCAACAAAAGGCTCCAGTCACTAGAGAGATTAATCGTTCACGATGTGGTGGAAGCGCGTGAATGATTATAAAGTGTATGTACACAAAGCCAACAGAGATCCACCATGTCCACATCCCCAGCAAAAAGAAATCACCACCTGACACGTCGTTTGTCAGTGCAAGCAGCCGCAATTAATGCTGGTGATATCAAGCCTTGTGAAACCTTAGGG
Source organism: Fusarium setosum (assembly GCA_013623625.1). Taxonomy (NCBI): domain Eukaryota; kingdom Fungi; phylum Ascomycota; class Sordariomycetes; order Hypocreales; family Nectriaceae; genus Fusarium; species Fusarium setosum. Next base: position 13,343 of record JABFFE010000034.1, on the reverse strand, counting down.
TAAGACGCTACATGGGCTTTGGGCGGCTGTGTGCGTCAATCAGCCAACGCTTGCATGCAGTCTGCCATTCTTACAGGGGCCTCGAGCGGTAAAAATATGGCATCGGTGATCCATAGGCTACAGAATCTCGTTATAGGTCTTGTGAGATTTGCAATCAAACATGTTGGTGACATGAGCTACAAGAATTGTTGGTCTGGTGCCATGTCATCCTCGAGTGTCAAACCGCATAAGGCCCATGCTGTCTCGAGCCCTTTGATTCGACAAATGCCTTGAATGCCTTTGTGAGCGAGCTGGTCCCTTTATGCACATTGACGTGGGAGCAGGGCTGGTGTGTGTTTGTAAGTAAGTCAGCCAGCGCACCAAGTCCACTATCGTGGTGACCATTTTGCGAATATGACGTAGAGTATCCATTAACGGAGTTATCTCTCTCGTGACCTTGGGATGGCAAAGCATTATGAGACTCAAAGACACGCACCCAAGAACATCCATCGAACATGAGGTACCTAAGGCGAAGCTGCCCCAGTAATCAGGAAGGTAGCACCGAGGCACATTCTGAAGTTAAAATGCCCGAATTGTGGGGCTTCCTTGACAAGCCTCCCTCCCGTCGCCGCGGGGTCTCCATAGCAGCTTGCTAGAACGCGCTTCGCGTATCCTTGACGCGTTAATTGATTTTCTCTAGGCTCGCTGCACTACAACGCACTTCGGCAGATCTAGTTATCAGCACCTAGCGACATCGATTGCACAGCGCAGCAAACCCAACTCCATTCGCATATACCGATATGGCGAGCTTCTTCGATCTCAAGGCTCGCAAGGCGGCTGCCGCTGCAAATGGCGGTGCGGACCAGAAGCAGGATAAGCCGGCCAACGCTCGAACTCAGCCTTGGGTTGAGAAATAGTCTGTACCTCCAACGTCAACCCAATGGATGCCACCAAGATTAACAGCTTTGCAGCCGACCCAAGACCCTCAGCGATGTCACTGCCCAAGATCACACCGTCGACGTCCTCCAAAGGACACTCCAGTCCTCTAACGTGGGTTGACCTAAGACCACGAAGTGACCCGGATACTGACAGCTCTCCAGCTCCCGCACATGCTCTTCTACGGCCCTCCTGGCACGGGTAAAACATCGACGGTTCTTGCGCTAGCAAAGGAACTCTACGGCCCCGAAATGATCAAGTCTCGAGTCCTCGAGCTCAACGCCTCCGACGAACGTGGCATCTCCATCGTCCGAGAAAAAGTCAAGAATTTTGCCCGCATGCAATTGACCAACCCGACCCCTGGCTACAAGGAGAAATATCCCTGCCCGCCATTCAAGATCATCATCCTCGACGAGGCCGATTCTATGACACAAGATGCGCAGAGCGCCCTGCGAAGAACCATGGAGACGTACAGCAAGATCACTCGCTTCTGCTTGATCTGCAATTACGTCACCCGTATCATCGACCCGCTCGCCAGTCGATGTAGCAAGTTCCGATTCAAAAGCCTCGACCAGGGCAATGCCAAGAAGCGACTCGAGGATATTGCAGAGAAGGAAGGGGTGTTGCTAGAGGATGGTGCCGTCGATGCACTTATTAAGTGCAGCGAGGGTGATCTCCGAAAGGCCATCACGTTCCTACAGAGCGCTGCTCGTCTTGTGGGTGCTGATGCCCCCGAGAAAGACGCCGAAGGCGACGAAACCATGGACGTGGATAAGAAGGCCGTGACCGTCAAGATTGTCGAAGACATTGCTGGTGTCATCCCCGACAACACCATTGAAGGCCTCGTTCGAGCCATACGACCAAAGAGCTCGGGACCATCTTACCAGAAGGTATCCAAAGTCATCGAGGACATGGTTGCAGATGGCTGGAGTGCAGGACAAGTTGTTGGCCAGGTAAAAAGGAAATTGACTCCCCGGATACGACCACATCTAACCCTCTTTCTAGTTGTACCAAGCCATAACTTACGATGAGACCATCCCGGACGCCCAGAAGAACAAGATCGTCCTAGTCTTCTCCGAAGTCGATAAGCGATTAGTAGACGGAGCAGATGAGCACCTATCCATTCTTGATTTGGCAATGAGGGTATCGGCCATCATGGCAGGAAAATGAGCATCTTGTGCACGACTATTGTATTTACATCCTAAATGTCTCGAATGAGGAACGGAGTTGAGGGTAGATATTGGGTTGGCGTTTGAACTGGTCATATACCACCAGGTCGATCAATTCTTGTACTTAAAATACCTGGTCATGATTCTACACTGCGTCCTCCTGGCCAATTAAGCCCAGGTTGCCGTGTAACCCGGACCATGCATCCTTCGACTGCTCTGTGTCCTTTTTCTCGGTATGTTTCCTTGCCTTAGTTGGCGTTTTGGAGTCCGTGGCCAACCAAAAGTCATCTGTGGTGTCTGCTTGAGCCTCCTCGACCTGTTGTTCCACCTCGTCTTGGCCTAAGAGATGGTCAATCTCCTGCAGAGTTTGCATGGAGTTTTCTAAAGCAAGCTGCCCGTTTTCAACCTGCTCGGCCACATTCTCAAGAGTAGCAATCTTGGCTGAATCTGCTGCAAAGACCCAGGGCTGGACTTTGCCGGTGAAGCCTGTCCGCTCGGTCGAGGGGGATGTCAAAATCTCACCCAAGCCAGACCTTCGGCGAGATGTAGGTACCGCTGAGTGAGATGGCAGCAGTTGGCTTTCTTCTGCAAGGTGGCTGAGTGATTGGCAGGAATCCTTAATTTCCTTGCCGAGGACCGTGTTCGTATGGGACTTTTGCATGATCACGGCTTTTTGCCTTCTGGAAAGTGAAAGGAGAGTCTCGATGTATGGCGTGAGAAGATAGGTGCTCGGCGAAGGATCAGGCTCTTCGACTTGTTGCTTGGAGTTAGAGGGCGCGAGGATAGGTGCTGACGACAACTCAGATCTTTCGGCAACCGCTGAAAGAAGGGATCTCCTGGCAGTAAGATACTTGGCGTATTTGTCTTTGATGGCCTCGAGTTGACCGTTTATAGCGGCTTGGTCCGCGGTCGATTGATCATGGCTTCTGGCGCCACTCTCGACCTCATCGTCCCCGTCTTCGCCTCCCGATGCCTTCCCTAGTTCGGTTTCAATCCAGGCGATGAGCTCGTTGCGAGTTGCGTCCAGAGCATGCAGTCTGGTACTATTACTGATGACATCTGGTATGCTTTGGGCGTTGGATCGTGTTTCTCGAAGAAGCTGCTCCTCTCGTCGTAAAAGTAGCTTTGCCCTAAGAACTGTCTTCTCCAGATGAGCAACTTGACCCGCCAGGTCAGGCTTCTTAGCACTTTGCTGAGCAACCAGGCCGTTGACCACTTCTTTTGGCACTTTGGGAAGACTGGCGGCATCATGGAACATGTCCTCAGGGTCGAGAAATTCGGGGGCAGCGGCTGGCTTTTGCATGAGAAGATCGAGGTGGTTTTGAACAGCTGAGAGGCGCTCTTGTTTCGTCTGGAGCTTCAGAAGGGCGACTCGCTCCTCCAGTAGATCGTTGCCGGCTGAGGGTGTTCCTTGGGATGAAGAGGGCCGGGGAGGATTGGAGTCGACAGCCTCGTCATATTTTCGACGCGCTTCAACATTGGCTTTGAGAGCTTCGATATACTCTCTGTACATTCCCTTTGAATCGAGATCTAGGGTCACATCGTGTGCTGTGTCGGCTAGAGACACAGGCTGCTTGATCGGGCCATCATGAGAGCAGGACCCAAGGTGAAGAGCCAATACGCGCCGAATGTAATTGACCTGTTCTCGTGGCTTTATGAAGGGCTCGAGGCTTCTTTGGAATGTTTGAATAGTGTCGGATGAATTTGTCATCGTAGCTCAACCTGGTTTGTCGGTGAGGAGTTGTGTTGTTGAGCTCGTTGCTCTGGTCTGGGTGTAAAAGTAAATAGTGGATCGTACCGAATAACACAGGGACTGCTTGAACTGTGGCTAGTGCATCACTCTCCTCGCATACTTCTGCTGGATTATTTTTTAAGGAAAAGCCAGAAAGAAAACGTCAACGCTATTGTATCTGATAAAAGTTAAGAATATGCTACCAGATGAATTTCTCGAAAATCACGTAGTAGACAATATCGTATTTCTTCTAGGGTACACCACGAGCCGAGGGTGCAGCCACATGCAACCAAGCCACAGCTTCAATTGCGCTAATCCGATAGCGGCCTAGCGTTTCAGCCTGGAAGGCTGAGATCTGAAAATTAAATCGCGACTTGGACTCAAAGCTTGGGTGACGACCATACCTTTACAACAACTGTGCATCAAATTGCAGAACCTGAGTCATCTAGGCAGCGGCGAAAATTTTCGAAAAAATCTCGTAGGTGGCAAACTCATGGTTATTTAGCGGCCAAGTGCCCTAGGCTTTTGTCGAGAACATCGGCGTTCTCCAACAATAACAGAGCTTCGCAACCTTAGCCATCATGGCGGACCAAAACCGAGATGTGTCGCAGTACAAGTACTCGGCCATGTCGAACCTGGTTCTCCAGGCCGACCGTCGATTCATCACGCGACGAAGCGATGAGGCCACTGGTGATCCAGAGTCGCTGGCTGGGCGCTTGAGCATCAGAGATATGGGCGCCAGAGTTGCCCGCGACGACGCGCCGAAGCCAAAGAAACAACCGGGACTCCCCGATATCGAGAGAGGAAGCCTGCGAGAGGGCGAAGATATTCTGGCGCGAGAACAGCGACGACGAAAAGCAGAAGCGCCCCAGTCGACTGGTGTGCTCGGCGCGAACGATCTCTTGGTGGAAGGCATCACATACCGACCGCGAACAACGGCGACGCGCGCAACATTCGATCTCATTATTACTATTGTGGCAAACAATCTCGGCGACGTACCTCATGAGGTTGTGCGCAGTGCGGCGGATGCTGTATTGGAGTATTTAAAGGACGACGATTTGAAGGATCTTGATAAAAAGAAGGAAATCGATGATATCTTGGGTGTTGCCTTGAACCCCAAACAGTTCAACGAGTTGGTAAATCTAGGGAAGAAAATTACGGACTACGATGCCCAAGACGATGACGAGGATGTCGCTATGGGAGGTGCCGATGGCGAGGACGCGGAAATCGACGAGCGCCAAGGTGTTGCTGTCGCCTTTGACGAAGACGAAGACGATGAAGAAGGCGGTATTGTCCACGAAGTTCGCGACGAGTCATCTGATGAAGAAGAGGAGGAGGAAGAGAAGGATGGGAACGCCGAGGCTGGAAACGAAGATGCTGTTGCCGATGTGGGCGATGAAATGATTCTCGACTCGGCACCATCAGGAGGCAAGCAAACAGAAAAGGAAAAGCACAGCGTACCGGCACGCGATATCGATGCTTTCTGGCTACAGCGTCAAATCGGAACCTTTTACCCTGACGCCCACGAACAGACCGACAAGACGAAAGAAGCACTTCGAATCTTGTCAGGAGAGCCAGACGAGGCCGATGGCGATGAAAAGTCGCTACGAGAGATCGAGAATGATCTCATGGAACTGTTTGATTTTGAGCACCATGAGCTGGTCCAGAAGCTTGTCGAGAACCGAGAGAAGGTCTTCTGGCTTACAAAACTTGCACGGGCAGAGACACCTGAACAACGCGCCGATGTCGAGAGAGAGATGGGTTCGGAAGGCCTGCAATGGATTCTCAACGAGCTAAGGGGTAACGCAGGCGAGGGAAAGAAGGGCAAGATGGACATCAAGATGGATATCGACGTCCCAGCCTCGTTCACTGCTGAAGCGCCCAAACCTGAACGCGCCGAGGGCCAACTGGTTGGAGGTCTCCAGCCTAGGAAACTGATCAACCTTGACAATCTGGTCTTTGACCAAGGAAACCACCTCATGACAAACCCCAAGGTTCGATTACCTGAAGGTTCGACAAAGAGGACCTTCAAGGGCTATGAGGAGATTCACATCCCTACTCCCAAGAAACGGAACGAGCCTGGCGACGTCTTGATACCCATTTCCGACATGCCTGAGTGGTCTCGAAGCCCCTTCAGCAAGAACCAATCTCTGAACAAAATCCAGTCGAAGTGCTACCCCTCGGCATTTGACGACGATGGCAACATGCTTGTGTGTGCTCCCACAGGTAGTGGAAAGACCAACGTTGGTATGCTTGCGATCCTTCGTGAAATTGGAAAGCACCGCAACCCTGAAACTGGTGACATTGATCTCGATGCTTTCAAGATTGTCTGTATCGCACCGCTCAAAGCCCTGGTCCAAGAGCAGGTTGGCAACTTGGGAAACCGACTAGAGCCCTATGGTATTCGAGTTGCCGAGTTGACTGGTGATCGTCAGCTCACCAAGCAGCAAATCGCCGAGACACAGATCATTGTGACTACGCCCGAGAAATGGGACGTCATCACCAGAAAGTCGAATGATTTGACCTACACAAACCTGGTGCGCCTGATCATTATTGACGAAATCCATCTGTTGCACGACGACCGTGGACCCGTGTTGGAAAGCATTGTCAGCAGGACAATCCGCAAGACCGAACAAACCGGCGAGCCAGTCCGTATTATCGGTCTTTCTGCCACCCTCCCTAACTACCGAGATGTTGCAAGCTTCTTGCGTGTGGACACAAAGAAGGGTCTCTTCCATTTCGATGGCTCTTACCGACCATGTCCTCTACGTCAGGAGTTTGTTGGAGTCACTGATCGCAAGGCGATCAAGCAGCTCAAGACCATGAACGATGTGTGCTACAACAAAGTCATCGAGCACGTGGGCACAAACAGGAACCAGATGCTCATTTTTGTTCACTCTCGAAAGGAGACTGCCAAGACGGCCCGTTACATTCGAGACAAGGCACTCGAAATGGACACCATTAACCAGATCCTTCGCCATGACGCTGGTAGTCGCGAAGTTCTTAACGAAGCTTCGACCCAAGCAACCGACAAGGATCTCAAGGACATCTTGCCCTTCGGGTTTGGTATCCATCATGCCGGCATGAGCAGGATAGACAGGACAGACGTGGAGGACCTCTTCGCTCGTGGCGCCATCCAGGTCTTGGTGTGCACTGCAACGCTGGCTTGGGGTGTGAACTTGCCGGCACACACTGTCGTCATCAAGGGTACACAGGTCTACTCTCCAGAGAAGGGTAGCTGGGTTGAGCTGAGCCCTCAGGATGTTCTGCAGATGCTTGGCCGTGCAGGCCGACCTCAGTACGACACTTACGGTGAAGGCATCATCATCACGACGCAGAGTGAGATGCAATATTACCTCTCACTCCTAAACCAGCAGCTTCCGATCGAAAGTCAGTTCGTGAGCAAGTTGGTTGACAACCTGAACGCAGAGATCGTCCTCGGCAACGTCAGAACCCGCGACGAGGGTGTTGAGTGGCTGGGATATACCTATCTCTTCGTTCGAATGCTACGCTCCCCAGGTCTGTACCAGGTGGGAGCAGAATATGAGGATGATGAAGCTCTTGAGCAGAAACGAGTTGATTTGATTCACTCCGCTGCCATGGTTCTCCGAAAATCTAACCTGATCAAGTACGATGAGAAGACCGGAAAGCTTCAGTCAACCGAGCTCGGTCGCATCGCCTCTCACTACTACATTACCTTTGGATCTATGGAGACTTACAACAACCTCATCCAGCCCTCAATCACAACAATTGAGCTCTTCCGCGTCTTTGCGCTCAGCGCTGAATTCAAGTACATTCCCGTTCGACAAGACGAGAAGCTCGAGTTGGCCAAGCTCCTGGGCCGGGTGCCGATTCCCGTCAAAGAGAGCATCGAGGAGCCTCACGCCAAGATTAATGTGCTTTTGCAAGCCTATATCTCCCGCCTCAAGCTTGATGGCCTGGCACTGATGGCGGATATGGTGTACGTAACCCAGTCTGCTGGTCGTATTCTCCGTGCTGTCTTTGAGATCGCGCTGAAGAAGGGATGGGCATCTGTCGCAAAGACAGCTCTGGATCTCTGCAAGATGGCCGAAAAGCGCATGTGGCCAACCATGTCTCCCCTGCGTCAATTCCCTAGCTGCCCTAGGGATGTCGTCCAGAAGGCGGAGAGAATCGATGTGTCTTGGAGTAGCTACTTTGACCTGGATCCTCCTCGCATGGGCGAGCTTCTTGGTATGCCTCGAGCGGGCCGGACTGTTTGTGGCCTGGTTGCCAAGTTTCCCCGGGTTGAAGTCCAGGCTCAGGTGCAACCTATGACTCGATCGATGCTGCGGGTTGAACTCAGCATCACCCCCAACTTCGAATGGGATGACACGGTGCACGGTGCTGCCGAGAGCTTCTGGATATTGGTTGAAGATTGTGATGGTGAGGATATCCTCTACCACGACACTTTCCTGTTGCGCAAGGAGTACGCCGAATCTGAGACGAATGAGCATATTGTCGATTTTACGGTTCCTATCACAGATCCTATGCCCCCCAACTACTTTGTCTCGGTTGTATCTGATCGATGGATGCATGCTGAGACGAGGCTTCCCGTTCCTTTCCACAAGCTGATCCTGCCCGAGAAGTTCCCTCCCCATACCGAACTTCTCGAGCTCCAGCCTCTACCCGTTTCCGCCCTCAAGGTCTCAAACTATGTCGACCTCTATCCCGACTGGAGGCAGTTCAACCGAATACAGACACAAACATTCAACTCTCTGTATAAGACAGATCAGAATGTGTTCATCGGAGCTCCTACAGGAAGCGGCAAGACTGTATGTGCCGAGTTTGCTCTCTTGAGGCACTGGACGAAGGGCGATTCTGGTCGGGCTGTGTATATTGCGCCCTTCCAGGAGCTTGTCGATTCTCGTCTCCAAGACTGGCAGAAGCGACTGAGCCATCTGAATGGCGGAAAGGAGATTGTGAAGCTCACTGGCGAGACGGCGACTGATCTCAAGCTACTGGAGAAGGGCGACCTCATTCTGGCAACCCCGACGCAATGGGATGTTCTATCCAGACAGTGGAAGCGTCGTAAGAATGTTCAGACTGTCGAGCTATTTATCGCCGACGAGATTCACCTCCTGGGAGGCTTCCAGGGCTATGTGTACGAGACGATTGTGTCTCGAATGCACTATATTCGCACCCAGACGGAGCTTCCTATGCGAATCGTCGCCCTGAGCGTGTCGTTGGCGAACGCACGGGATATTGGTGAGTGGATTGATGCAAAGAAGCATGACATCTACAACTTCAGTCCCCATGTCCGGCCTGTGCCTCTTGAGCTTCACCTACAATCTTTCACCAACCCTCACTTCCCGTCTCTGATGCTAGCAATGGCGAAGCCTACATATCTAGCTATCACGCAAATGTCTCCGGACAAGCCCGCCATGATTTTTGTGCCCAGCCGCAAGCAAACCCGAGCAACAGCTCGTGATCTTCTGGCGGCATGCTTTGCGGACGACGACGAGGACCGCTTCCTTCACGCCGAAGTTAGTCAAATGAAACCCCTGCTTGAGCGCATTCACGAGGAGGCACTCGCTGAGGCGCTGTCTCATGGCGTTGGCTACTACCACGAGGCTCTCAGCCAGAGTGACAAGCGAATTGTCAAGCATCTCTACGACAACGGCGCTATCCAAGTCCTGGTTGCGTCCCGAGATGTCTGTTGGGAGCTAAACAGTACAGCTCACCTGGTCATTGTCATGGGAACGCAGTACTTTGAAGGCCGTGAGCACCGATACGTTGACTATCCGCTGAGTGAGGTGTTGCACATGTTTGGCAAAGCCCTGCGTCCTTCCAAGGATGGCCGTGGTCGTGGCGTTCTCATGCTTCCTCAAGTGAAGCGCGAGTACTACAAGAAGTTCCTCAACGAGGCTCTCCCGGTGGAATCGCATCTACATAACTATCTGCACGACGCATTTGTTACGGAAATTAGCACTAAAATGATTGAGTCGGGTGATGATGCGATCAACTGGACGACCTTCACCTACTTTTATCGACGACTGCTTGCCAACCCGAGCTATTACAGCTTAACAAGCACAACACACGAGGGTCTGAGCAACTACATGTCTGATCTGGTAGAGACGACCTTGCGTGAGCTCGGTGAGTCGAAGATTATCGACTTCGACGAGGATGACGGCTCTGTGGCGCCTCAAAACGCGGCCATGATTGCTGCTTACTACAACATCTCGTACATCACGATGCAGACGTTCTTGCTGTCGCTCAGTGCTCGTACGAAGCTCAAGGGCATCATGGAAATCGTCACATCAGCGACCGAGTTTGAGTCAATCCAGATTCGACGTCACGAGGACGGACTTTTGCGGCGCATCTACGACCGGGTGCCTGTCAAAATGTCTCAACCGGTCTATGACTCGCCGCACTTCAAGTCGTTCGTGCTGCTTCAGGCTCACTTTTCGCGGATGCAGTTGCCAATCGATCTGGCCAAAGATCAGGAGGTGTTACTTTCAAAGGTCCTGAGTCTGCTCAGCGCCATGGTCGACATCTTGTCCTCGGACGGCCACCTCAATGCCATGAACGCCATGGAAATGTCACAAATGATTGTCCAGGGCATGTGGGATCGGGATAGTCCTCTCAAACAGATTCCTCACTTCACTCCCGAGGTCGTCAAGGTGGCGAATGAGTTTGGGTACGTAAAGAGTGTTGGTATGGAAATTGACACGCCAGCTAACGAGCCTCACAGAATCAAGGACATTTTCGATTTCATGGAGGCCATGAACCCGGATGAGAATGCGGATTACAACAAGCTTGTCAAGCGGCTCGGTTTGTCACAGAACCAACTGGCCCAAGCAGCCAACTTCACAAACGACAAGTACCCTGATCTTGAACTCGAGCACGAGGTTCTGGAAGAGGACGAAATCAGGGCTGGTGAACCAGCGTACCTGAGCATCAAGATCGCGCGCAACCTTGATGAGGAGGACGGCGATCATGACTCTACGGTGCACGCGCCATTCTACCCTGTGAAGAAGATGGAAAACTGGTGGCTGGTTGTCGGTGATGAGAAGACCAAGAATCTCTTGGCCATCAAGCGAGTGACGATCGGGCGGGAACTGAACGTCCGCCTCGAGTACACTGTGCCGTCACCAGGTGAGCACGACCTGAAGCTGTTCCTAATGAGCGATAGTTATGTGGGAGTCGACCAAGAGCGGGAATTCTCGGTTACGGCAGCCGAAAGCATGGACGTGGACGACGATGAGGAGGACGAGGACGAGGACGAGTAGGAGCCTAGAAGCTTCCTCCAGCTGCCAGCCCTTGCCAAGGATGGCTGTGTACACTACTCTGCAGACTACGGATGCGAATACAGGGTGATAATTTTCGAAACCTTCATATGGCGCGATGACCCGAGACGTTCAATGTGACCGAGATGTGCTCTTTGAGACAAGTTATCCGGATACAAGCCAAGTTGTGTGGACGCCAAGTGGTGGAACACGAGTTATGAGGCGCGAGGGGCGGGATGAGGTGTTTGACAACGCCAGAGACGCGCCGATCCGCGGCTAGAGCCACGACGTGACCAACACCAGCAAGAAAAGTGATGCGGCGTGAAGACGATGGGAACAGATGCCTAGGACGCGTCCAACGATCGGGCTTGTGCCCCGAGGCGCCGAATCAGCGTTGGCTACGCGCTGGGCCTTGTGGTCGTGTGTGCTTGGGGTCGCTGATGACGCCGCCCGACGTGGGCGGCATATACACATCACGTGATTATCCTCTGGTGACGTTGAAGTGTTTCCCTTGCCAGCCCATCAACTCGCACCAGTGTTTTTTCTTCCGTCACCCCAACATCCCGGCACAACTCGACGAGGCGCTCCTCATCTTCAATTGCGCAACTCATCGTCACAACCTGATTCTCATCGCGCTACCACTATTGCGCCCCATTGACGCGCGCCATACACGACCCGCTACGCGTTGGACTATCTTTTGCCGGTTGAAACCCTGCTTCTGGCTCCTGTCACCTCTGACCAGCGAAGCATCGCCACTTTCATCGCCATGGCGGACCAGCCCAACGAGAAGCCCGAGGTTGCAGCTGCCGCTCCTGACGCGCAGGAAGCTCCTGCCACCGAGAACCATCCTGCTGAGCCTTCGTCGGAGGCCCGTCACGCTGTGAAGGCTGAGGGCGAGGCAACTGAGGGAGACAAGGACGACACCAAGGTCGCTGAGGGTGAGTTCCCCTTTTCACACAATTCGCGTCTAATGCGCACTTGATCGCATTGCCTTTGAAATTGCGCTTCAGTTTCTGGCGTGGCACTGGCGCCTGGGCGCGTCCTTCCGTTTTGTCAGATCCGTGCTGACCACATCGCGCGTTCAGAACCCAAGGAAGCCGAAAGCTCAGAGAAACCGGCCGAAGCTCAGGACGCGACCGAGAAGACCAAGGAGGATGAGAAGCCTGCTGCTGAAGGCAACGACACCGAAATGAAGGACGCGGCTGAGGAGGCACCGGCTGCTGGGGAGGCCACCGCCAATAGCTCCGCTCCACCCGCGGATGGCGAGACCGCAACCGCAACTGCAAATGCCGCTGCCGAGACTCCCGCGGCCAAGGGGAAAAACAACCGACGCAAGTCGACGGGCGAATCCAAGGGCAAGACTCTGAACAAGAAGGGCTCCAAGGCGCGTCTCACACACCTCGACGCCAAGCCTGGCGACCATTTCTCGGTCAAGCTCAAGGGTTTCCCCGCGTGGCCCGCCATCATCTGCGACGAATCAATGCTACCCCAGGCACTGTTTACTTCTCGCCCCGTATCTGCGGCACGGCCTGATGGCAGCTATACTGAGGCCTATGCCGATGGCGGCAAGCGTGTCAACGACAGAAGCTTTCCCGTCATGTACCTCCACACAAACGAATTGTATGTTTCTTCTGAAATGATGCACATACTCTTGCTGACTTTGTCTACAGCGGCTGGGTCCACAACACCGCTCTCACCGAGCTTAGTCCTGAGAAGGCCCAGGACTCGATTACCGAAAAGATGCGAAAGGATCTGAGGGAGGCGTTCACTTTGGCGGCCGAGAACAACCCCCTCGAATATTACAAGGACATCTTAAAGCAGTTCCAAGAAGAATTGATTGCAGCGGAGGAGGCCAAGAGGGAAGCTCTTGCGACGCCCAAGAAGTCCAAGAAGGGCAAAGCCAAGGCCATCGATGATGACGTGGATATGGAGGACGCGGACGACGCTCCCCAGGAGAAGCCCAAATCCAAGAAGAGGAAGGCCGATGAAGACGTGAGCGTAAGCACCTCTGTAACCCCGCGAGTCTGAAAGATGTGCGCTAACAACTGCGGGAATTAGACACCACAGCGGCCCGACTCGGTTAAGAAGCCAAAGATTAAGCTCAACACTTCTACCCCCAAGGCCGCCAACGGCACCCCCAAGGCCAAGGATGAATCGGCAACCAAGGCCAAGCTCAAGGTCAAGAAGTCGTCCGAAAAGAAGGCGGAAGCGGCCAAGGAGCCTAAAATGACGCCCGAACAGCGCCGACATCGCAAAGAGGCAAGTTTCCCGTCCCCCCCC
>JABFFE010000033.1:0-60275 GCA_013623625.1 Fusarium setosum | reverse complement strand
CCCCTCCATATAGGACCAAGTGCTCTGAGAGCCGGGGACGGTAATTCGAGTCGTTGATAATGCTAATAGTGTACAGTGTGCCTTGGAGAAGAATGTCGTTTCTCCGTCAATGGGTAATGGCAACAGGGCTGGCACCTTATCTTGGGCTCTGCTCTCAAGCACCTTGTCGATAACTCATAACACCTCTGTAGGGGCTACCATTACTCGTTACGGTTAGGCCCAGTTCACCCTTTTTTCCGGCTGCCTTTGTGGGATGCCCAGCGCTGGTCCGCTCCATGCAGGATCACGCACACCATGGATCTTTCCTATTTTCGGCAAGCCCACGGCGTACTCACCTAAATGCTGTTTCTTTCTTTCTTTTTTTCGACAGACAGTAAATTGCAAGGTGCATTGACTCATTTCTTTTGATAGGCATTCACGGGTCTGCGCTGAGGTAATTCACAATCATGTCTAAATGCCACGAGTGCTCAGCCGCTAATAGCTTCTTTGTGATGAATCAAGGGACATTGTCGGCATTTCCGTAGCTATTCTTATTGCTCAGCTTGAACTCTAGTATATGTACCTACCTCATGAAAGTCAATTTCTGCAAGCCATCAGCCAACCTGCCACCTCCGGCGATCTATCTAGAATCGGTACGTAACTGCCGGCAGCTTGCCTTCAACACAATAAACTCCGACGATCTGGTCTCGTCCTCTGATCAATATTCCGACTTCCTCTTCATCTAATTGTTTAGTAAACCCCTAATCCCCTTTCATATTTTCCGAAGCCTCCTGTTGCATCTTCGCCATGTCGACAACCACGCCTCCACGCACACCCTCCAACGATGACACGTCTTGGGAAATAGGCCACTATAGGAAGACTCTTGACGCCGATACTTGCGTTCTCGTTAGGTTTCTTGCCCAGCGATATCCCGGCGGAGAGAATTTGCCTCACTACCTCTGGTTCCATGAGAGTTGGACTGGTTTCGACGCCCCCATGGATATCTTGTTCGCTGAGACTGAGGATGGCAAGCCCTGCGCTATGGTCATGGACCATGCCCCGCGCGGTGACCCAAAGTCTTCGATTGTATTTGATGATCCAATTCAGCTGTATGGAACAGAACGTCCTTCAGCAGAAGACGCTGCGGAGAATTACGCTTGGAGAAATCGAAATTGCAAACCCTCATTCTGGGCACGATTCAAACCGACACCATCGACCAAAAACTTTGGCCGGTCTTGTATTAGTACCTTGAAATGGCTGTCACTGTGGTTCTTATACATATGTTGGAACCTGGTCGTGGCTATCTTCATAATCACCCTCATTCTATTCTGCATCGGTCTCGTCTTGATAGCGTCTGAGAAAGCAGGACCCTTCATGGCAGGACAGGTGGCACGATCAGCGAAGGCTTTCTCTCATGCCTCGCAAGCCAGTTTCCCTCATGCTTCGCAAAGCAGCTTCGACCATGTCACGCCTGATGCTTCGCAGGACAGTTTCCCCCAAGGCGACAATAAACCCAGAGCCAATGTCTGGAACCCCCCGGCCAACGCCGAATTCTTCTCGTCGGATACGACCACCATGCCCGGCTCTAACCAGCCCACCACCGAGATCAAGAGCTTCCAGTCCCAGGAGGAGACCGTCAAGGACAAAGACGATGAGACAATCTTTTCCACGAAGAAGTTGAACCATTTCATCATCAGACTGACAGGCGGATCTGACCATGATGAACAAGTCAACAAGGTAAGACCCATCCCCAAATGGCTTTGCGCCGATGGAAGAGCTGACAGAGGTCATAGGTGATGGAAGGTCTTGGTAGAAAACCAGTAGAAAGCAAGAACACTAGTAAAAAGAAGTGATCAGGTGGACGTGAGGGCTTCCAGGTGTTTTTTATGTATTTGCGTTTTGGTTCTAGGGTTGATTGATCAGTCCATGTCGTCAGCAAGGAGTTATCCAACATGCATTGGAATGTTAATTAGAAGGCGTCAATTGAACACGTAGAAATAGCGAAAGCGGGTGTCAGTATAGCGAATCCTCCGCAGTCAACCTTTATCTTTTCCCATCAGAATCGATAGAAATGTCCCATCCCGCAACATCGGCGTCCTCCCACACTCGACCTTGCAGCCAAACAGATGCTAAGCAGTCAGCCAAACCGAAGTCGTGGACCATAACACCTAGCCGACCACTCAGCATGGGACGTTCTCTAGTGGATATGCTCAGGTCCTTACGAGACCGTTCTTATCTACCCTCAGCTTGGTTCCATAAATATCTCGACGGCCAGCCCCAGTCTGGACTGGGGATTTACGCCGAGAAGCGCTTATTTCTTGGCTGTGCATCTTTAAAAAAACTCACCCAGTCGATTTCGCTCCCCGCGGGTCATACGTAGTGCATTGGCCATTTGCGAATGCGAAAAGCTTACGCCAAGGATTTCGCTGCCCGCGGACGGCCGACCGCCGATCACGACAGTTGCCATTGGCTATCGAAATGCCCAGGAATATGGCTGGGAGCAACGTGCAGATGAACTCGTAATAGCTGATGACGAGCGTAATTTTCGCTTAATGTTCTATCTGTTTCATAGGATGCCTCTTGGAGGGCTGTGCAATGAACGCCATATTCTAGCTGCTATGTATATAACATAACATTGACCTCAGGGCATAGACATTCCGGATTATATCAACGAGCATTCAATTACACTGTAACAGCCTTTTCATTGAAACGGCCCTATTTATTCACACAATACAGCTACTATGAGGTATTATTCTTTGCTCGCTGCCTAGTTCACTTCAAGTCCATACTAACGAGCTGCAGCTTCACGAAACAAGGCAAGGATATGGCCTCCAAGGCTGCCTCTAAAATTTCCCAAGAGCGCGACAAATCCTTTAGTCGAGCTGGCACCTCTATCAGTCTCAAGGATGATCCCGTCAGCGATATCGTTAGAGTAGCAGCAGCAGCCATCGGCTTTTTCTCAGAGGCTATCCACTACCGCCAAGAAAGAAAGAACAAGGCCCAAGAGTCTTCACAAGAACAGCAGCAGCATGACGAAAATATCCCAGCCCAGGTGAACGAAGCCATCTGGGAGCTCGATGATTCAGCACGAGACGCGAGGCCACAGGAGTTGAACCCACAGCCCCCCAAGAAGAACAGTGACCTCGCCAAAGATTTTATCGAGCGACACCCTTATCTACCAAGCGAGGACTCGAATAAACCACTCACATTGCCGGTGATCCTACCTCAAAGACGGCCAAAGTCACGAGACCGAGGCTTCGTCCGCGCATACACACCCGTCTTGGCCGAATCTGGCATCGACCAAGAGACATTCCTAGACTTCATCGACACGTTCAACAAGTCCCTAGAGCCTAACCCATGGTTATATGCCATCAACCTCGCTGGTCTCGCTGCGATTAATGCTCCCGAGCCAATCAGCTTGCTCGCTGGGGTCCTGGCCGAACTCGCTGCACACGCTGCCATGGAGGTGCAGAGCCGGGTCCGATCTAACGACTTCCTAGACCAAGTGAACCGAGAGTTCTTTTTTCCACGCGGGCTGGCATGTTTTATCATGACCTGGATGCCCGACACTGTTCACGATGAGGTCATAAGCGCTGTCGAGTTCGACGGAAGCGCGATTGCATCTGAGTCTAAGAAGAGTCTCGCTCAGCAAATGAAAGACATTGCCACTCACAAGACATCAAGCCGTGAGGGGATGGAGCAGATTCAACAACAGATGCGGGAAATGATGAAGCCTTCCAGTGGCACCTTCAAAGGACCAGAGTCAGCGCCGCTTGTCTTCCCATTACTCGACATACCCAACACGTCGGGGGATATCAAGGGCAAGAAAATGAATAAGCTTGATTCAGCTGAGAAATGGCTTGATGAGTATAGGGACAAACGAGCCCAGGCAAGCTGGACAAGGAAGAACCCTGGCTTACCGGCTGTAGATTTGGTCCCCAAACACAAGTTCCAGTCGCGGTATGCGGACCCGAACCATCCGGCTTCGAGTGGAGACTTTGTAGCATTGGTCACTGGGGGCCGTTGGAGGTATGGTCATAAGAAGACTGCCGACAGCCGGAGTGAGAGTCAGAAACAGGACTCCGAGAGTGATGGGGACAACCAACGATTACAACGTGCTGAGGCGAGTGCGGAATCTTCGTCTTCGAAGAGTCACGCCAGCAAAAGGACTACTGGAACATTAAACAGCTTTGTGCAAAGGGTAAGAGACACGCTCCGAACTGCGGATGATTGCTAACTCAGTAAATAGGATGTTTTATATCTGGCCATCGTTAATCTCCCATCTCAAGAGTATGGTCTGGATCAATCGGGTGATAGGCAACATGATTAACCGTCGCGGGCTTGAGTAAAACAAAGTGCTTGAGATGGCCTACGTCGAAGAATATATGTTTGTTAGGGCAGAGTAGGTACCTACTTCGAGGTGGAGCATCCTAGAGCGAGCGAACCAGCCGTGGAAATAGCCTTAAATCCGAGTCTAGTGCCAGGCAGCTATCTGCCTTACGGACACGGACACCTATTTCAGGCCAGATTCCCCAACATTCGACCTTGCCCAAGTCTCAACAAAAATAGATTAGCAACGCTACAATTCTACCTCTTTTTATCAACCAGACTCTTATCAATAACACAAAAATGGCTGACCAAATCGAGCCCGAGATTGTTTTGTACGACTTGGCCTGCACCAAGAACGAGTGCTTCTCTCCTGTCGTCTGGGGAACCCGGCTCATGCTCAACTACAAGGGCATTCCGTATAGGACTGTCTTTCTCGAGTTTCCGGACATTGAGCCCACGCTGAAAGGGCTGTAAGTTATCTTCACCTTCAACTATGAAGCTTGGAGAAGTTTCTCGAGTTGACATTCCCCAGCGGTCTGGCCAGCCACGACGCCGACTCGCGAACCAAGCACAAATACACGGTGCCTGCTATCCACCATGTGTCGACCAACACGTATATCATGGACTCGCCGGCCATCGCCAAGTTCCTCGAGTCGACCTACCCGAACCCACCACTGCCACTGACCTCAGAGCTAGGCCGCGAGATCGAGGCCAAAGCTCGTGGTGCTGTTGGTCCGGCATTCCGCGCTTCAGTGATGCCGCGCGAAATTCGCATCCTGTCGCCACGAGCGCAAGAGTACTTCCGTCGCACGCGTGAAGCTACGCTTGGACACCCGCTCGAGGACTTGTTGGATCCGGAGAAGGAGGAACAGGCTTGGTCGTCAGTCGCAGACAACATGCGCGCTGTTGGTGAGTTGATGCTGACGAACAAGGCCGATGGGCCGTTTGTGCTGGGTGCTCAGCCGAGCTACACCGACTTCTTTATTACGGGATCTCTGCAGTCGGCTAGGATGATCGACGAGGGAGTATTCCAACGGTGTATCAAGTATCCTGGCTATAAGGAGATCTATGAGGCATGTTCCCCTTACATGGGGAAGAGAGATTGAGCTAGAGAGTCAATTGTGGTAGCCACACTCTACACAACAAAGCATGCCAGGTTGCTCATGTTTCTTTCCAAGCTTGTCGACGTAACAACCAAATTCACATCATACTAACCACATGCATTGTTTTATCAAGCATTCACATATAGCATTGTTTGGCGCCGTCGTGTTTATCGCCCTCCTTACCGCATAGATAACTAACTTTCTGGAATGCGCGGCTGCCGGCAGCTTGCCTTCTCTACAACAAAGAACACAGTGTCTTTCCACATCTCTAGTATCACAATAAACCCGATGCTAACACATTTGCCAAATTCTATCTAAGGATGATACAAAAGTCAGTTCTAATGCATCCAGAAAGGTTATTTCGTACCTCTCAGAGGCTAAGCCTCCATGAGAGCTTGCCGAACTCTGAAAGAGCCATCCCTTGATCGACAGGCGACTAGGCCAGCATCGGGCGAGAAAGTAATCGATATCATGGGTAGAGAAGGCTCCCTGATGGTTTGAATGCATTCCCCGGTCTCGACTCGCCAGATCTGTAGCGTTTGTTCACCAGAAACATGAGCCACAAGTTTAGAATCACTTGAAACGGTCACTAATTCAAAGTCTCCGTCGTGATCTAACTGTCGCAACCATTCTCCCGTTTCAGCGTTCCAAATCTGTATTGCATTGGTTAACTGACTCAGGACCATCAATTTTGCATCAGCTGCAAAAGCCAGTTCTGTCACCAGCTTTTGATAAGGCAATCGGTGAACGAACTGGCCAGTGTTGACCCGCCAGATGTTCACAGCGGATAGTGATCGAGAATGGCTCTGGTCGATAAAGCCCGCAATGCCTTCTTTCTCGTCTCAACCTTGCAGCCTGAGAGGATTAGTTAGACATTCGTGCAGCCATTATTTGCACATTTGTTTGTCGGGCTAAGGGTGTCAACCAACAAAGCAGCTCAGACAAGTTCAGACAAGTTCAGACGCCCCAACTGAAACCAGCTGAAAGCTGAAAGCACAGCCAGTCAGCAGCCACCTAAAATACGGTAGCCTGCATATTCACTGTGAGACAAGTATTTAGTGGTGCAATTTCAGCTCGCCAGCCGTTAGAGCAAAGGCCGCGGAATTATTGTTGCGAAGGCAAGCTGCCCTTGACGGAGCAGTCGAGCATTCTGGATAGAGTTGACCCAGCGGCCTCCCGGACTGTGAAATGCCTCAACCGCGCCAAGCAATACTCACCTACACGCCATATCCTGATTTTAATACAACGCAGATGAAGATGCTGTATACTCAGATATCAACCGGCAAGAACATGGACTCACTACGACAAGGTTTTAAGGTTCCGCTGACCACTCACACGGCTAGTGTTCTATCCCGGATCACTTGAATTAGAATGCATACAAAGAGGTAAATCTGCTTGAGGCATTTGGCCTGAAAATGGTGCTGAAGATAAACTAGTAACATTGGATCGCACAATGTGAAACCTGATTGCCGATCGATTGATGTCCTACCCAAGCTCGCCCAGAGCGTCATGCAACGATCATAGATAGGTGGTCGACGTCATCGAAACAAAGGTATCTGCCAACCTCGTCGTATAAAATTTCACCATTTCTCTTCAGCATTCTAGAGCAGGACACATTTAATCCTGCTTATTTAATAACTACTTTGTCTCTCAGTTTCAAATACCTACCTAACCAACGTCAACATGGCAAGTATCGAAAGCCAGATATCCAAGTCAAGCCCAAACAAGGGCCAAGATCAGAGCCAAAAGCTTGAAAATCCCAACGTCGATGCTGAGCAATTGGCGACTTTGTCTGAGGGCAAGGTTGCCGATGCAGTCAAAGGGACGAGCTCCAGAGATCAGCCGAGGTCGGACGATATCAAGATTGAGGACTATGCCTCGGATATTGATAGGTAACCCATCTTGTTACTTTTTCGGTCAGTAGGCTCGGCAACTAACAGACGTCGAAGGAAAAAGGAACAACAAGCAGAGGCTCGAGAGGACATAAAAGCTCAGCGTAGGGCCGGTGTCGACGTTGATGGATCTCTAGGACAAGGGCGGCTGCGGAATGAAGGTCTTGATGACGTCTGAAACGGCAAGGACTGAGAGGAGCTCAGACACCTATCAGCCACGCCGAATGTAATGATGCTATACCGGTGACAGGAGAGACATTGCAGATATCAAGGTTGGCCCCATGAACGCAAACGGAAGTGTAATATTAGAACAATGCAAAGTCGTAAACATCAAACTGCTTCCTGCTCCAAAACACCGGCCTATGGGGATTGATCTTGGAGTTATGGCCTCCACAGCCGGATATAGGCATGTTATTGTCTCCCGATCCCACCCCCGGGGCATCGTCCAAATGGCGTTGAATAAAGTGATCACTAATTTGTAAGATCGCCTTGGCTAGCCGCATGTTGTAACAGCATTTTACCTTTCCTCTCTTTCGTCTCCGTTTGAGCGCCCCAGTTGAGTACCTATTGGCTGACGTAGCATGGGGAGAGGGCCGGAATAGAAATCACCACAAGTAGTAAACGCGTTAATCCCTGGTGGCTGTTCGCCGCAGCAGAGAAAAACGGCGCAACGCCGTCATCCGCCCCAGCTCCCACGTCCGCGCCCCGGTCGAGAAGAAGGTGAGTTGCCCTCAAACGGCTTCCTTGGACAGGATAATGTAGCCTCACGGATTCCTCTTACCCTCCTAGCCAGTGCCATGGTCCAGTAGCACTTGCACTACACCCTCCCTTATCCATCGAGCGGCACAATACATCGGTGGATCACCGTCATTATTTCCAACCCCCATGTCAATGCCCTAACCACCAATTGCGCCTTGGCCTTATGTCCATTGGTATTATAACTCTGCCACCCTCAGGTGAATCAGAGGAAGGCCTCATGTCCATAATTCGCTACGCAATGCATGGACGCCCAACCATGACGACCCGCAGTCTCCTCGTGAAACCTCCATTCAATAGCAACCGTGCTACTCCCCCACGGCTCTTCTATCGCAAAATGCAATAGAGTTTCTCTGTTGGAGCCAGGAACCTTGCCGGCTCCTGGTTGAAGCAACAGCTCTGCTGCATCTTTGTGCCCTCCTCCAACGGCCTCGGAAAGTGGTGTCCCCGCATAAGCCCAGCCCTTCAGATCCGCTCCCCGGTCAAACAGTATTGCCACTACGGCGGTATGGCCTTTCTCAGCGGTCACAGCCTTTTATTAGACGTATTCTATAACCAAGTCCAGGCTTTATTACCAAGTTTCTATTGCGAGCCTGATTTGTGATGCACTTGCCCAACCCCAGAATCAAGGGCTCGGAAATTCGGGGTGGCTGGTCCCAGCTGACTTTTCCTGCATATGGACTGGGCTGCATCTTGTCGAGTGGCATGGCTCTCCGCAGTCCTCCGACTGAGCCTTCTGAGACTGCGCGAATGATAGGCCAGAGAATAGCTGCCTACATACTAACAAGACCCGTATACAAAGCCACTGCGGGCTCAGTGTAAGACTCGGTCACAGGAAAATGGGCCTGATAGGTGCGTTTTGCGTGTCTGAGGCTACACAGCCTCGTTGTCGACAATTGAAAGTCGAGTCTGAGAGGTCTATTCAGCCCATTCCCAGACTATAGATAGGAAAACACAAACCACGCCGTCTAGAAGATGGGAAGCGGCTTCAAAGAGGGGATGAGCGACACGTCGACGCCTTAGTAGAGCGGTTGCACGACTCAAACGCGTCACAATTCATACGGTTTGATGGCCTACTGGCAAGGCATCTTTTTCGGTGCGTATAGGCGGTTTGAAACCCTACATCGACCGGTTTGAAACCCAATTGGTCATTCCCCGAGAAGCTCTTCTGGATAGCTCAAAGCTAGCTAAAGCATTTGGTGCTCCCTCTACACACCCAAAGGGGGTGAGGTTGGCTTGTCTTTCCCAATTCAGTAAAGGTCACCTAATGTTTGATGCTAGACCACATGCACCCCTCACAGCCTGTAGCAATATACCGGAGATTCAGATACTTTTACTTCGCCATCCACCTACAACGGGTTTGCAAGCTCTTAGATTTGTAAATTACCTTAGTGTGCCAGGGTGCCCCTGGAACAATTCCAATACCCTATGCTTCCGGTGAAGAAACACGAAACCATTGTCTAAGCTTATGCTCTGCTGGGCGTGGGATTGAAAGACAAGATGTCGTATAGCTGTTTAATTGGTGAGGAGTCTACTTCTTGCAGTTGTTCACTTAGAACATGACACGTAATATCAATACATCATCTAAAAACTACGGAGTCGCGGAATAACCACAGTTCATAGCAGCCTTAACTGCCGTCGAAATCTAGTTAAATCAGATTATAATTATTAGCACTCTTGACGTTATCAGAAGGGTCTCGATGTCGAAAAAGGTTCCGGATTTTTTAGTGAGCTACCCTACTACCCTGTACTGACTCCGGAGTTTGCCCGAGTTATTGTGGAGCTATCGGGTGCTACGGGACCAATCGGGAATCGGACCGGAGCCGGAGCCTCGGATGAAGATTGTATCTGACTTCTGGTCTACTTCTTTTAACACAGGTATTGAGAATAGCCTGAGACGTAGTATCCTAATGCATAAGAGGAGATACCTACAACCTGACAAAGACTACGTTACATCGGCGCCAGGAAGTTAATACAAAATTGCGATACATATATTCGACAGCTTCCCTGGCTTATTGGTATTAGGCTTCTTGTACCAACGAGGAATGGCGAAGGCGTTTTGAGCATTTCAGCTGAGGTACCTTTTTTGGTGAAGACTGCTAAATGGGGCGGTTGAGACCAATAACACTACATCTTTGATCTTCCTACTGGAGAGAGGGGATAGATAAGGTGGTTCAGTACGTACAGGTTTCACGGATCGTTGGTCATCAATACAAGACGCTAGTGTGATAGGGAGCATTGTAGTGTTGAGCGAAGATGGAGTGACAGATAGTCACCATGGTAATCCAGTACATAGATCATGTCATTTATACGAGGGCGGGAAGATCTTGGGATCAGCCTTTTAAGTTCCGAATGGAGACTGACTGGGCGATGGCAGCTTTTCCTAAGTAGAAAGGCTCGTTAGTATCCACATGCGGTCCAAAGTGAGTTTTACATGCTCATTTAAGCTTACGATGGTTGCGGAGGCAGAATTAACGTCCACAAGACTCTAGAAATGAAGCAAAAGCAAGATGTGTAGACGACAAATACAGGCTATGTAGAACAATAGGCTGTAAGATAGGGTACAGAAACGAAGGGAAGGAAGAAATCCTAGGCGACCTTTACCAACATCTTTCAGATAACCGTTTAGATAACTCTTTCCGTCAAGCTATATACGATATCGCTTCCACCGGCAGATATTAAATCAATGCATCCCCCTTTCCAAAATTATCCCACGAAATTCCAGCACTGACTCTTGTAAATGGGCTGATTGACCTCGAACAGAGTCTTCCTGTAGAAGGGCGAAATAAAGGCATCAATGTCCATATCAAACGTACTAGCAAACCAAGCACCGTTCTTACACTCTCCCGCAGCAGGCGGGGTGAATGTAATCCCAGAAGCACTGTTGAAAGAAAAGTCGCCATTAACGGAGAAGGCGTTGATGATCTTTGGCTGAACATCAAAACCAGCCGAAAGATCGAGGACACCATTGAACGCCTTGATGCCCACAGCCAGGGTGAGCTCGATAAACGGGTTGAGCTGGAGGGTAACTAGGGCATCGACATGAGAAGCGACATCGAAGCTGGGGGTCCATCCACTGGTGGTCGTCTTAGCCGAGTCAAGCAGGTCAAGATGAACCTTGCCGCTCTCGATTCCACCGTCAACGCCCAACGTTACGTCCAGAGTGCCACCAGCGCCGAACTCGACACCGAGGGCAAACTCGGCCATTGGGCCCACGTCAATAATTCCGGGAATAGAGAATGCCGAGACCGAGACGTCAAGAGGCTTGTAGTTGAAGAGATCGGTAGAATAATCTCCAGTGACAGTTGCTGAGAGGTTGAGATTAACCAAGGCTGAGTAGTCAACGTCGAGTTCGACAGCATTGGCCTTGCCCGCCAGGATATCAAGATCCAAACGACCCTTGAGAAGAATAGTGCTCTTGAAGAGGGCTTGATCAGCAGTCAGCTTAAGGTTGTCGGTGTCGACCAGGGTACCAGAGAGATCAGCGGTCAAGGTCGCCGAGATGTCGCGCTTGGCAGGGGCCAGGCCAGTTTGGAAGTTGATGGTGGCAGTCTTGGCATGTTCTTCGAGGGAAGAGGCCTCGGCTTGAACACGAATCGTAAGAGAGTCTTTGTCGAGGCTTTTGCTGCTGACAGTATAGAAGCCGCGGTTGTCAGCCTCGTTGCACGCTCCATCCGATGAATAGGTAACGATGACAAAGTCTGACTTTGGCCAAGACGAAGATGCGGCCTCGAAAGCTGCGGAATCTGTGAACTTTACTGCAACCTCTGACCCGGAGCACTTGACCGAACCGAGACTGGACAAGTCCTCGAGGACGACGGCGGGCCGCTTCAAGGCGATACTGATTGAGGCCTTCACGTCGTCGGAGCCGTAGTCCAAAGAGATGTCAGAGCTCGGAGCGGCGTTGTCATCTTGTTCGCTCTGGAGTTTGGCAAAAGCCACCTCAGAATGGGGCAGCGGCTTGAGGATCGTCGGAGACTTCGTCGCTGATTCCTTCCGAGTTGCTAGGCGACCACCGACGTTTCCATTATTGCCTGGCACAGCGGCTGCGAAAGCCAGCTGGGCCGTGGCGTGGAGGCCAAAGAGAGCAGTGCCGACGAGCTTCATGGTGGAAAAGCAAATTGGCAGTGTGCGGTGGGATGCTGCGAGCCTCTAGTGACGGCAAGTTACTAGATGCAATGGCCGCTGTCTAGATATATCATGGCGCTCATGAGGTGATTTATGCCTCATGTTCCCAGTTTGGTTGCAACCCCGATAGGGTGCATGTCACTGCGGGCCCATGTCAACATTCGAGCGAAGCGTTGTGAACAGAGGTCGGTCACCCGATTGGGCTTGTCTGGATGGTAAGTTGACCTGCGGTTCAAACATGGGTGCCGAAGCTCACATGTGAAAATGTCAATTAGGAAGCTGGCTGTGATATAAGTGCTTGGCGACTTCAACGAACAAAGCCAGTATGGCCAGGGTTGTCGGCACGAGCTAATCTACCCCTGATATGGATTCATAGGCCTATTCTCTTCAACATTGCCTTATATCAGGCTAAAGAGAAAAGTATGGGGAAGTTTTAGAGTAAATCAATAACAAGGTAAATAGAGAAGGGCCAGACTTGTACATCCCACGGCCATCGAATACTATAAGCGTCCAGATTGCCAGGTGCGTAGTTGATAAAGTTTGGATTAGGCTCTTGAACCCTCCATTACCGATATGAGCGATGCAACGTCTCTCGTCAGTTTACCATAGGACATCGGGCTTGTAACCCTTTCCATTCCAAGTTGCATATACTATAGGCTTCTTAACTCCACGTGGGCATTGACCCCCCATTTTAATCCGTTGCTGAACCCACGTGCAGGGTTTCCGTGGTTGCGGTGGCTGCCAAGACTTGATCCTTGAACGTTGTCCATAGAGAAACTGATAAAGAGCTCAGTTCACCCTGCTAACTCGGGGAGCTAGGCCGACGGAATAATTGCCGTTTCAGGCGCTGCCAACGGAACTTTTGTCAACTTGCCTCATCTGGTCTACCGAATGACTATTATGCCTACCTAAAAGTTATCCGGAGCTGTATACGCTTTCGTAGGAAATACCGACGGCTATGGCGCTTGATAGTAGAACCCTTTAACTCGGCCTAGTATCACAGCACGTCTTCCTTGGCATAAACGCAACAAGTACGACGGTTGGCCATTGTGGAGCGCGTGTTCAATCAGGCCAGTCTGATGGGGGCGATGTTCAACATCAATCATACACTCAATGCGATTAGTACTTGGTGTTGGTCCCTGGTTAAGTCCTCGTGTCTCAAGATATCTATTTATCAACATCCTGAAATGCCTAGTCAATACCGCCCTCATACTTCTCAACACTAGGACTAGGGTTTGGGAGGTGTTGCAGACGGATACAAACGGGAGCAATTTTGCTACCGAGCTTACAAAACGCCATAAGCACCCTCTGAGCTGACAAACTACGATGTTGTGTCCTATTTATATCTCCCCGGCGTCGAACACGTATATAAGTGTGCATCATTCGCTGATCGGCATTAATATCTACCCTGAGGATTCGGTACGGACGATTACTAAATTCGCGCCTCTTTAATTATCATCATTTCATTAACAACAATGCGTGCTTTCCTAACAGATGGAAATGGCAGCGGTTCAGTTCAGAGCATTGCTGTTCCAACTCCCGGACCTGGAGAAGTTCTTGTCAAGATCCACTACGCGGCGTTAAATCCAGGAGATGGTAAAATGATGAGCAGAGCACCAGCAGGACTGATTTGTGGCTGCGACTCGTCTGGCGTCATTGAGGACGCCAATGGATCCAGTTGGTTCAAGGGACAGCGCGTCGCCGCCTTCATTTACGGAACCAATAACGCGCTTCCGAGTTACGGCGCGTTTGCTGAATACATGACTATCGAGTCAACCCTTCTCGCAGGCATCCCGGACAACATCACGCTCCAACAAGCTTGCACACTCCCGCTGGCCTTTGCAACAGCTACGCAAGTTCTGTATCGTCGATTTGCGTTCCCGGAACCTGATCAGCCGAGCCGTGGCAAGGTGGACTTGTTGGTATACGGCGCGTCTACCAGTGTTGGGCAATACGTGGTTCAGCTTGGGCGACTTAGTGGCCTTCGGGTCATTGCCGTGGTGTCTAGAAGGAACCACGACCTCCTCAAGCGCTTGGGAGCAGATGTCACGATCGACTACCGTGATGAGACTTGGGTGGCCCAAGTGAAAGAGGCCACAGCCAATGAATTGAAATACGCATTCGACGGCATCGCAGCAGGAGGGACGTCAGAGAAGGTGGCGGAGGCGTTATCACACAGCAAAGGAGATCACCTGGTTGCACTCAACCCACTGAACAAGGATGCGATTCATGAGTTCAACCCATACGTCAAAGCCGAGTCGACTATCGCGTCTACAGTTTTTGGAAAGCCTCTGGGCTGGAACTTCTTTGACAATGAAGACGGTCAAGCAGAGGATAAGCAGGCTTGGGAGAGGTATTTGCGTTGGCTACCTCAGTTGTTAAAGAAGGGGGATCTCGAACCAAACCGTGCCAAGGAGTTTGGCACATTGGAAAACATCCTGGAAGCATTGGAGTTTATCAAGGAAGGAAAGATCTCTGCTGAGAAGGTGGTGTTGAAAGTTATATCATAGAATGTGTAAAAAAGCAGGAATACGTGGCGGGATGTGCGTCTCATTGGAATACAAGTTGTTCGGGTTTTGGATGACCCGGCACGTCTCCTTACAAAGCGATGCCGGAGGCAAATCCTACGAAGTCATTGGCTGACGCTTGCACCAGAGTCAAAATTGCTTCCGGTGATTGACGACTAAGCGCGACGGCGGGTGTTTGATTGGCTATCTATATTTAGACTGTCGGCATTATTTGCCGGAAGCAAATTTGCTTCCGGCGACCATGACTAATCTTCTCGCCTCTTGCGCCTGGGAGTAGTGATTCTTCTTCCTAGGTACTTGCCGCATCAGTCAAAGGAGGATGGACAGTCAAGCAGGTATCTCGGTGTCTTCTCAAGCTCAACCTCGTACACATAGTGTAGGTGTTCAACCTGGGTTCCAACGGCCTTGATTACCCATGTCCGGACTAACAATGTCTAGGCTTGTTTAGCTTGTCAGAAGCGTAAATCGAAATGTGATGGTCACCTTCCGTCCTGCCACCAGTGTGTAAAACGGGACATTGAGTGCATTTACCAAAAGAGAAGATTCCGTGGACCTGGAAAGAGGTACGTAACCAAGGGAGAAAAGAACTAGAAAGGCTAATATCTACTAGTAAGGCGACTGCACAAAGGTTGGAGGAGAGACTCAAAAGACTCAAGGACTCTCTTACACCGAATGTCCCGACTATCCCAGAACAAGTCACTATTTCCAGCCTAGATCACGTGGAGCATCTTCAATCCGCAGTTCAGTTTGGTGCTGGTGCTCAACTTGACGCTCAAGTAGACCCAGCTCTGCAAGATGTGACAAACATTACACCGCTCGACCATCCAGGTCAGAACCCAACACCACCGCAACCATCTGCCTCAGCCGATGCCGGCATAAAAGCTCCGTCCAACCCATCAACCAACAACCAGCTACCGGGCTTCCTCCCACTCCCAATCATTCCGCCACCCTGGGCCCCGTTCACCCCGTCATCCCTGCAAAAGGAAACCAAGAAGGACTCGTTCAAAATATCACAATTCAGTCCTCAACATTCGAGCAAAACGGTCATCCCGATAATCAACGATATAGCCCACGAAATCAGCCAATTCTACCCTCTTCTTACAATGGACCACTTTGAAGAACTCTTGACACCACAAGAATCAGACGACCCAGTCGACCAGTCCATCAGGCTGACGATTGGTAATGCTTGCATTGCATTGGCTGTTCAGTGGAAGGCAGCCAATTTTGCTTTTGATGAGCTTTCGCCCCTCGCCTGGGCATACTTCAAGAGCGCGGTGGCTGCAAGTCCCCTTCTGCTGTTCCAAGCCTCCAGCACGCTGTCGTATGAGGCCATGCTCCTCATGACCGTGTTTATGCAGGGCACCGCGGATATACACATCACCTCGCACATCAACACGTTTGCAGTGCGTTCATGTCAGATGTACCATGCTTCCCATCCCCGCCCAGCCTGTGGCAAAGAAACCGAGCAGCAGCTACGCATTTTCTGGACCATTGCTGCTCTCGACATTGATCTGGCGTTTAGAATCGGGATGCCTCCTATCATGTCACCTAGTAGCCTCGAGAAAAATCTCCCAAATGGAGATCCACAGGATATTATCGGTGGTGACGACGGTTCGGGCACAGAACCTACAATCAACGTGATGAGATCACGCGCCGAGCTCGCAAAATTTCAGCTCGAAGTGTACCAACAGCTTCTGTCTAGCACTGCAAAAGACTACTCATCACATGAGCTCTTAGACAGAGCCCGGAGACTTGATCAAGCCCTAGAATCTTGGCGAAAAGCTATCCCTGCAGCATTCCAGCCCTGTCAGGAAGTCCAACCTACCACTCAGAAACTACCCCTGCCCGTTATACTCCTGCATCTAATTTTTTACGACTTGGGAATCAAGGTCCAGGATTCGATGAGCATGGATTACTCGGAGCAGTGTACCGCATCTGCTCGAGCAACAATACGTCTGATGCAATGTCTCCCCACGCAGCAGTTTACGGCTGTCTGGTATGTGTCAATCCTACTTTCTTGAGCCTCTTTCTCACATCTGCAGGCGACTTCTTGTCTATGCCATATCTGCATCACTCGTCTTACTAGCCGCTATCAGTAATGATCCAACTGGTCCCAGTGCGGAGTCCAACGCAAACGCGATCGGCGAGCTATCGCGGCTAGTTAGTAACCTCGTGAAAAAAGAGGAATGCGATTTACGGAAAATGCTCTCATGGTGCACGAGATTCGAAGAAGTGGCAATGGGGATTATAGACGAGAATTCTTCGACTGCACATCCGGAGACCGGCAAGGTGAGATACCAACTGACGAATCCCTTCAGAGTCAGATCATTAACCGATGCTTTGTAGCTCCTCTGTCAATTATTACCACTCAACACCGACTACCTACGGCTTGCTCAGAGTTTGATGGGGAGAATGTCGGTTTTCGATACTGTGGAAATTCGCAAGTTGTCAGAGGTTCTCGATATGGCCTGGTCACCAGTGGACGGATTTGGACCATTTGTGCCCGATGTTTTGAAGCCCAAGATGTATAATTTTGTGTTTACCTTTGGTCCGTAGATTATGGATTGAGAATAGAGATCACTCCAAATGAGGAGTCATTGGTCGGGCTCTGTGGGGTTGGGACAATGCTACTGTGCCCGTGTCAGGACTGCACAGGTGAAAAGCATGAGAGGTCAGGCAAATCCTTGTAGATGGATCAGGGAGCAGCTTCGGCTCATTTGCCTCTTCTTCTATTAAGACATATGAAACTAAATACATGAAAATATGTAAAGTGAATACAATAAGAGGGTGTGTATACTCCATATTACAACTTATATAATGAAACCTCCCAAAATGAATGACTCAAAGACTCAAGACCTGCTCGTCTGCTACTAACCTTGCCCTTAACTTCGCCCGGTCGACATCCTGTATCTTGACCCCCTGTTCGATCGCGAGTACCGCCGCTGTTGCAGCACTCTGCCCCAGGATCATATATGTCGGCTCCATGCGGATAGACGACAGAGCAATATGCGTGCTGCTCAATGTGACAGGGTTCAGAAAGTTGGTCGCATCCGATGCTTTGGGAAGGATGGCTTCCAACGGGATAGTAAATGGCCCGTTGAGAGGTACATGTACAAGACCTTCGTCGCGGATGCGGCCGTCGATGACCACTCTCTCCACCTGGTGCACGTCCAACGTGTATGCACCCACGGCAATATCAGTACTGCTCGGCTTTGGATGCTGTATGTCGCTCTGCGTCATGATGTACACGCCATCCATGCGGCGACCCTCGCGGATGTACATCTCGTACGGGAAGTGGCCATTGTTGACAAACTCATCCTTGGCGTAACCCCAAGCACCGACAGACTTTCGAATTGTGTCTGGTACCCGTTTGTGGTTCGCCAGCGTCCATAGGAAGCCTTGGGTCCAGATTTTGTGCGCACGAACAACAGCTGCCCGTTGTTCGTACGAGTACTCAGGGTAGCTGGTCTTCGAATCATAGTTACCACCGATGAGATCTGTGCTAACCTGGCCTTTGGCGTTGCTGTCGGTCTTGATATTCGGCATGAGCTGGGATGTAAAGAAGGGACCCTTGTAGCCTCCCTCAATGTAGCGGAAGAGGATTTCGTAGTCGGACTCTTTGTAACCAGCGGGCTTGGAGAAGGGGACCCTGTTGTCCGACTCCTTAGTCAGGGGCAATCTGTAGTTGTAAGATTGAAGTCGGACGGGATCTGCATCACCAGCGACTGCTTCGGGATAGTCGATGACTCGTTGGACACCCGGGATCAAGCCACTTTTCGGGTCTCCCTTTTTGATGTATGGGTCAATACGAGACAGCCAGGTCGCCTTGTTGATATAGATGCCAGCTGCCGACTCATCATACTCCTCCCGGCCCTCACGTGCCACAGTATATGGAATGCCTGCTGTCTCCATAAGATCACCCTCATAGCCAGCATCGATGAACATCTTTGCTGTAAAGATAAACCCAGAGAGTGTTCTGAAGGACTTGATATGTCCCCCTTGTTTCACCACGCCACCCGGTGAGCGGTCAATGGCTTGGTTGCGAAACACGGGTATGTCTCCATCCTTCATCCACTTCTCCCAAATGTACTCTGCAACCTTTGGCTCAAAAGTCCATTGTATCTTTTTATTCTCGTCGATGGCCGGGCCAGGTTGAGCATGAATCCTTCTCGATAGGTACTTCGATCGTGTCTCTTGTTTCCATGCGGTGGATTTCTGGTAGTGGATGTAAACTTTGCGGTAAAATTGGTTGGCAATGCCACCGATGGTGTTGCCATTCTTCGAATCTGTCCAACCTAGACCCGACGTTGTAAGACCCCCGAGAGTATTTCCAGGAAAGACAATGGCCACAGTCTTATTCATCCGGGCTGTCTGTATCGCAGCCGCCATCGCGGCCACGGTGTTACCGTAGATGACAACGTCATACTCATAGGAGTTGGAGGGCTGAGAAGGCGCCGGGGTCACAGTCGGCATAAAGAAAAAGACCAAACATATGGTAAGAAGAAGGGTAACAAGACGATGCCTTGATAAGAATGACATGATTGTGTTGTAAAGGCGTAACCGATCCATTTAGGGTGCCGTAAAGACAGACGAGCTAGATAACGTTCAACATTAAAGTTTAGCTTTATACTCGTATAAGTAGAAGCGAGATTCAGTTCATAAGGCAATACGGTTTTACGAGCCGACTTTGCCGTCTGGCGACTTACACAAGGCTGGCACTCTCCAATACGGGCTGAGTGAGAAGCTGCGCGAGAAATCATGAATTTTCTGTTCCCCTTACGAGACTTGCACTCTTTTACGAGACCTACATCCAGAACGCCCTACGGGGCTATGCGAAGCTGACGATCATGATTTGGTCATGAGACAAGTCTATGTAGGCCTTCATCACCCTCCTGTGTGTGCCGCCTGACGGTTCGGGCACGTCTCAGTCAACTCTGAGACAAAGCTGAGAAAAGTCGGGGACTTCCAGTTGCAGATGAGAGCCTTGCATCAACGGCGCAACGAGAACAATGGGTCCAATGCGAAGGGGCACGCAATCAAAAAGCTCGTATTCCATGCATCTGCCGTGTACGGACGCGGTGGGCGGTTGGCCATCCCTGTCCTCCCACGTTGAGCCGGTCCGCCGGCGAAGCCAAGCATCGGGCCGGCCGGGGTGGTCAGATCATGACCACTTGACAGCTCGCTGCGTAGGAGGTGATAGGCCGGGCAGGGTTGCATCAACTCGTTCCTGGGCTAAATTGGACGCCGTTGGGGATGCTCGCTTAAACCGAGTCCATGGGAGCCAACGCAGATTAACTTTGGGAGGCCCTGACACGTCACATTTTGGGTGCTGATGAACCCGGAAACTCGGCAGGCCTTGGCTGCAACCAATATCGACATCTGAAGCCCTACGGAATTGGTCATCGCCGACCTGGACTTGGAAGCACGCGACCGAGGCATGGCCAGGTTAGTCAATTGCCAAGCTCTCCCTGCAGCATTTTTTCCAATTTTTCAATGCGGGGCTCGTTTACTCGCCCTGCAGACGCTAGAGTTGTCTTGGCATCTCTCGATTCTTAGTTCGGCTGCTAATTCAGGACCAGTCTGGACGGCAATACGGGTCAGCGGGGACACGGCAACGTTCATCCGCATCATGCAAAAGTAAAATCTGCAGTGGGAGTGTGTCTTGCGGGAGCGCCGCCTGACGCAATGACCCTTGCATGCGCAAGGGGTTATTAACTTTGGGTCTATAATTGAGATGTAACCACGTTGTCTCTTCTGCCTGTGTGAGTGATCGCTTTGAGAAACTTTTTCGTCATGATGATTTATGGGCTTTGTAATTTCTCCTCCCCCTGTGTTTCATATACTACGGTACCATCCTTTGGAACAACCTGGCTTAGAGAACGTTGGCTCTGAAAGTTCTCACCGTTGACTCCATTCTCTCATTTGTCTACCCAGTCCACGACAGAAAAGAAACAAGGTGTTTCGTCTCGGCCAGATCACGGTGAAACAAAGTCTTTGATCACAGTATAAATGACCGATCTTAATACGACTATTAGTCGCTGTGGCTGAGATGTCTCGAGTCTATTCCCACTTGGTGGGCCTGCCGACCGATGGTCACTTGGCGATGACTTCATTTCAAGACATGTTTAAGGTTTCATTCAAAATTGCGCAATCCCTTGATCTGACAAATTTTATAAGCAGATTCACAATACTTCCTTGCAGACTTGAAGTGTGTAGGATTCAGAAACCCAGCTGACACCTTTCCGCGGAACTCTCGGGGACTGCGGCATTTTGCGAAAAGATTATGCAGTTACTGACTGACATTGGGGGTATCATTCCTGGGCTGGGAACGAAACAAGGGTGAAGCCTTTTTAGTCGTAGAATAGGGACATTCTGAGGCGAGTTCTACCTTGATTCCTATTTTACATCGCTCTCAGTACCAAGCACTGAGAAAGTGAACAAGGCTGAATCTGCAACTCTGCGGATTACTCAGCAGTTCACTCAACCCAAAAGTCGTTATGAACTTGGCTCTTCTTACACTCCTGGCCCAATAGGTATAATAAAAGCAACCCCACACATGCACATGATTATGAATAATCTTAAAATAACATTAAGCCTGCTTAATCGCTCAGGCGCACCTCTCGGGTATCATGTAGATATGGAGAAATTTACATGGGCCGGCGTAGAACTTTTGTTTACGTGAGTCACCGCTGACCAAGGCGAGGCATTTTAAAGGATGCCCTACTTGCTTATAAATGTTGCTCCCGGGGTTCAGTGGTATAGCCCAGGACGCTGCTGCACTCCTCTTCAACGTACCAGTTTTGGAACCAACCCAAAGTCTTCGCCCTACGCATCTCCTGGATTAGATATGAATAGGCGGGGGCAACCATACAAGAAGCTACTTGTTGATGACCTACGTGATTAATAAGCTCTTAGCCGTCTCTTCTTTCCTATTGCATGTCGATAATATATACTTGTGTGAGGTCATGTGGCTAGCTGGTACTGACTTCATCTACAGCAATAGTTGGTTGAACCCAGCGCAAGAAGTCACATGTCACTCAGTCCATCTAATAGCACAGATGATAGAGTCTAGAAGAAGTCAAGATAATGGAATTCGAAAGTCTACTCGTGCTGCCTTATTGGTCTGCCTCTCACAATGCTTGACTATCCAATAAGGCTTATGTGGACAACTAAAATCCTTCGGCAGTGGCAATAATGCCTTCCTCGATACCAATAAAGTCATCTTGTCCAGTCCATGTCTTCAACACCTTCTTGGCTTGGGCAACATCCGCAGTTCCTTGAAATTCTCCAAGGCCCTCGACATCAGCAGGGAACGTTCCCTCAGGCTTCCACTTGCGCAGAGCGGCACCAATGTCGTTCCAGGTAAACTTGGGTCCCCAAGCTGGGAGACGAGTGTTCTTGATGGAAGGGTCTAGGACAGATGCAACGTGAAGCGATGCAGCATCGCGGACATCAACATAGATGGCTATAGTAGCAAAAGTCATTAGATGTTTCCAAGTTCGGGGACTCATATAACTTACAGTTAGGGAGAAGTGCCCTGCCAAACGCATCACCGTTGTAGAAAGCATGAATCCAGCCCCACGTGGAGCTGGTTTGCTTCGGGCTCACCCGGGGACCGAAGACGGTGCACACAATGACAGTGTTGGAAGTGAAGCCCGGCTTCTCGTCGTTGACGAACTTCCAGAATGCCTTCTCGGCCTCGACCTTGCTCTGAAGATACACCACCAGAGCTCGCTCAGGGTTGTAGGGAGGAGGGGCCCAAGCAATCGCTGCCGCGTCCTCATTCCAGTTGGTTCCGTCAAAGTGGAAACCAGGCTTAGGGGGCAGGGATGATACGGCGCCGAATGTTGAGGTGTACACGAACTCCTTGACAGATGATTCAGCGGCTGCTGCCTTTAGGAGATTCACGACCAAGGCGACCGTTGGGGGGATGACTTTGTTGGGGTCAGAGTCAAGGCTAGTCGGTGTAGCCAGGTGAACCACACCAGCAACGCCTCGCACCGCGACGCGGAACTGCTCTTGGTCTTCGATGTCATTGAGGGTCACAAGTTCAAGGTGTCCACTGGCTGCGTAGGTGGCAAATGATTCCTTTAGCAGCCAGTCCGATCTCGAAAGGTCTCGTACGGTTCCTCGAACTTTGTAGCCACGTTCGAGGAACTGCTTGACGACATGAGCAGCAATGTAGCCATTAGCGCCGGTCACAAGGACCAAAGAGCCAGCGGGAAGAGTGGGCTTGATAGACATTTTGCAATAGGCTAATTGAAAAAACGGTATGCAACACAATGAAGAAGAACGTGTCTAGATGACGCCGGGAATGTCCTCTTTAATACTTTCCAGGTCCCCAAGACTTACACAGCCCGCCTTCTCTCTTCCAGCTCTTGTTTACTAACCATCAATTTACTATCCTAACGATTACAAACCTCGGAGCAATTTGAAGCTTCAGTTTAGTAGTCAGTTGGAAACGCGTCACCAACATGGAGTGGGGGATACAGTGCTCTGATTGGTTTACGATATTTCAAAGGTAACAATGTCCGATGCTAGCCAAATTCTAAGGTTAGTAAGAAAACATCTAAGCTCCGCGAAATATACTGCTTTGGCACTAGGTTTAGATCACAATCTTGCAATTCCATTCGAAATTGTCCTCTGTACTACGAAGTTCATCCACTCAACTTTGTCTGTATTCGCTGGCGAGATTCATAGAGTGCAATGCACACTGGTCAGTTTGGGCACCTCTCCTCATACCCTCAGATCTATCAGAAAAATTACATTGCGAAACCACAGCGCTCAGCGCATCTTATCCATCGACCTGTGATACGCTATTCTCGATCTTGGTACAAGTTGCAGCGGTATTTAGTAACTGATGATAGCGTACAAGATACCCCGTTTTGCCGTACCTCGCTGAGACTTGAGCCGGCGCACTAGCAGGGATTCAAACAGATGGCGGCCGATTCATTGTGGGCATCAAAGCCTCACGCTGATTCCGCTACTTATTTCATTTGTGTAGATTGTACTATCGTGTTTTTTGCCTAGATAGGCAATCGGTAGTTATTGACTGGCCAAGTCTCCTGATCAATTACCATGAAATATGCTAGGACGGAAAGTTCCGCCGAATGTCCAACTATCCATGGTGTTCCTCTTGCGGAGCCATTTCCATCTGCTCCCAATTTTCTCTCTTACTACGCGTAGGGCCTGGTGTGACAGATGTAGCCCTGGGCATGGTGAGGCCCTGCCGGCCCTTGTTCTTAGGGCTGACTGAGAAGCGGCAGATTTGTTTGGCGACGGCACAAGCCACTTGAGCACATGACTCGGCGCCTCATTTTGGGCCTGTATTACTCTCTTACTCTCCCGATCCTCCCTAACATCAGGACTGTAAGATGTCAGATAACCCTATTATCTTATTGTCTACCTAACATCTAGGTAGGCCGTTCACGTTCTAGGCCTGTCATGGTGTTGCGAAGTGGGATAGCCACCAGGCTCGACGCCGCCGATCAATCCAGAGCCCGCATGGTTGCTCTGGGTTCCTGTTTGGCTGTGTGGTATCACGAAGTGCGCCCGGCGGTTCACACGCCGCCACAGATCCCCTTGAGTGCTGAGCTGCTTGTGGGGCGTACTTGTGGCTGTGGTGGCTTGAGAGTACTTCAAATCTCTTCCTATTGGCCGGAGTCGAGGGGATACTTATGCAGACACGTAGGACGGAAGAAAATTATAGAGCGAGATCTTCCGATGAAGAGAGGTTTCTATTTGCAGCCAAGGAGATACGGGACGTCATATTATGTCTGTAGGTAGTTATCTTTATCACTGTTATAAGAGAAATTGAATCAAGAAAAATATCATCAACCCAAGCCAGGCAAAATATGGGTATAGGGTAGCCGAGAACATGCATCATGCTCAAGTTAGTGTGGAGGAACTGCCAAGACGATCGGCAGGAGTAGATGACGTAGATAGAAGATATCCCCGTTGAAAGTTCATCGCATCGACCCGAGAGCGGCGCTTTACTTTCCAGATGGGTGACCGGTGCAGTTATGCGAGATGGACTGGCCTGTGGCCCTGCCTGGTCTCCATGCAGTTAATAAGGAGTGGGTTGCGTGACGTCAGGCAGCGCGTCGCGTCAAGAGGACTGCCGAAAGAAAGTAACTAATGGCTTGAATCACAGTAGCAATGCGTTGATTACTAGACTATGGGACTAATGAGCACAATGGGAAGCAGTGTCGTTGGATTAATGTAGTGGAGATGACTGAGGCTGTCTGCATGTGGAATGAGCGGCCCACTGGGTGAGGAAGACAGACCAACTAAATATAGGGGAAGATTATCGCTGGTGATGTAAACCTCATTTTACCAAGATAGGACTGTTTATGCGAGGGAAGCGCTACGTAAATGAGGATTGCCTAATATGACGTGAGAAGATGACACCAATCGGAGAGCGAACGCGAGCATTCACCGAGATAAACACAAGCTTAAAATCGACAGAGGATGCGGCGCCGCGCCCGTTGTCAAGCATTTGCTGCGCGTATAAGAACGCAGAGGCTGTTGAGCCAAGCCCTCATCAGCTGTCCAACTGTGCGTACATGACGCAAATAAGCGGTTGCTCCGGAGAATGAAAGGATTTTGTGCGCTGTCAGACCCCGCTGCATAAATAGAGTGGTTGCTAAAATCAGTCCCCGCCCAGCCACCGGCACCAGAGCGACGTGATTCGCGCAACTGGTCCCGATCCCTGCTTCACAGCTGCCAAGACGGTGAAAATAAAGCACCACACGTCATCGGAGCAGCAATGCACACAGATACGAAGAAAGGAGACAGGGGTTAACGGCAGAGAGATTGGCCTGTTAATTGGAAACCTGCGCCGATTGTCATCTCAACGAGGTTGGGAACGTCATATAAATATATCCCCTTTCGTCTCTTTGGCGTTTCTCGTCCATCAACATCACCACCAGAGAACTCTCAACACCGTCAATCCACCCCACAATGCCTTCTCTCTCCAGCATCTTCACCACACTGGCCTGCCTCGTGGCAGCGACCAATGCCATGCCTGCTCTGGTGCCCCGTGCACAGGGCAAATGCCCTGCTGATTCGAAAACAACTCGTCACGTGCCCTCAGCCCTGTACAACATCTTCCCCGAGCATCCCGACCTTTCCAAGAAGTCCCTCGGCTTCCACGTTGAGACGTACAACAACGCCTCTCAGGTCGAACAGGTTCTTGTCTTCAGCGGCATCCCATCCAACGCCAAGGATTGCAACGTGGGCTGGCAGCAGGGCGAGCGGATCGAGCGCGTCTTCGTCATCAAGGGCGGCAGCGCCTTGACCAGCGTGCGCCAGCTCTCGGGCTTCCCCGACGACGGCAAGGTGACTTACAACACCATCAAGCCCTTTGACGATGCCAAGAAGGACCTTGGCGGTGCCGACTTTACCAACTGGGATGATCTTGAGCCGCAGCCTCATCTTGTTGGCGGTGTGGACTGCAGCGAGACCTTGTATCTCAAGGTTTCTCTGCGAGACCCCGACGGCAACACCAAGGTGTTCCTCAATCAGGATGATCAGAATGGCGTGCATGTTACATACACCTGCTAGATGGTGAGGCACTAAGACGTGGGGATATACTGGAAATTCACTTCGACATAATGCTTTAGGGAGGTATGGCTTGGAATCTCGGGCGTTTTGGCATGTGCCTGGGGTCATGAATGAAGACTAGATAGGAACAGTAATTAGTTCAGATGAAATGAGATATGAATATACGAATCTAGAATCACCGTCCTTATCCACGAAGGCCAATGCGGTTTGACGCTTGGGTCTGATCTTCGCACATGCACCTTTGAACAGGGCTTCCATCTGGTAACTGCGGCGATTATTATAGTTGATGACGCTATATTCTTGTGCATTCTGGATATTTGCCCGGTACTATAATAATCTTGACCAGCAGTTCTAGGGGACGAGTGCCAAATAAAGCTAGACCTCGATTAGAACTATATGCTATTGTCCATTGAGTCCTCTTTTCACAACACAGACTGTTTTTCGTCTTCCCTCATTGCTACGCAAAGCCATGGTTAAATATTCATTCGTCCGTTGTACTATATCGGGTCTCTATACAAGTTGCAGCATCACCAGCATAGGAAAGGATAGGCTTGATGGCAGAAGGCTAATAGATTCGGATATAAAACATACATACTTTCAACAAAAGTCCGGTATAAGTTGATGCAACGTGGCAAGGGTAATGGCGAAGGCAATTTACACCAAAACAATCTCCATCTTATTAGAACTAAACTCGTGCGAGGGAAGACCGATAAGCCATCCCTAGCTCTAGGACAATCTGATTAACGAGAAACTTCACTACCACTCTACCATAATGCCCCCTAGTTCAGAAGAACCAATATCATCGACAGACCAACGGAAAGCAGGACTGCACGAGGCACACTGGTCATTCCCGCACCTGCAGTCGGAACGACTCCAACAGAAGTCGACACTGGACGCGTGGGGCGGACCGAGGGAGGAGTTGTCGGGGCCTGGTCGTACTAATCAGCAGTCACGTTTCGTCACGCAGGAAAGGCACTTACAACTGGGAGTCTGGTAGTCTCCTCAGTAGGTCTGGTGGACTCTTCAATGGGCCTAGTAGTCTCTTCGGTAGGCCTAGTAGTCTCCTCGGGACGCCTAGTAGTTTCTTCAGTGGGCCTGGTAGTTTCCTCGGGCCTAGTAGTCTCTTCAGTAGGCCTGCTCTCAGGCACGCGGCCAGAGGTTGGGACCTCGCTGCGGGAGATCGGGACCTCAGTGGGCGCAGGGCCGGTGGTCTCAGAGAAAGTGACTCCTGCAGCCGAGCAAAGTTGAAGGCCAGTAGCAATGCCAGCTAAGCAGGATGAGATGTTAGGGAATCAGCAGTACTTGGATAATTGACCAGGTGTGACGTACCAGACGCATCAGCCGAGTTGCAGGAACCGTTGACGCAACTGGTGAATCTTTCGCGGAAGCCGTTGGACCTGCAGACACACGCAGCGTCCCTCTCGGCGCAGCCGCCGCTAGCGGAAATGGCGTTCAAAGCGCATTGTTGCTACAACCCGTGTAAGCATTCCTTAAAAGAATATCGATCATGGGGGCAAGTCTGGACTTACAGCGCACCTAGGTAAGACAGTCGACCCGGAGCCGGGAGCGGAACTCTGCGCCAGCGTCGAAGCTGGAACCAGCGCAGCAACCAGGAAGAGGAGGTTCTTCATTGTAAACTGGGCGATTGCGTTGATATTAATGAATAATATTGTGCAAAGATGGCAAGAAGAAGAAGGGGGCTGTAACGATACGGACCAAGATAGCAGTCTATCGAGATACGAAAGACTCACTTGGTTGTGAGATCGTTGCTGGGGAGATGCTGTCTGGAAC
This sequence comes from Fusarium setosum, assembly GCA_013623625.1. Taxonomy (NCBI): domain Eukaryota; kingdom Fungi; phylum Ascomycota; class Sordariomycetes; order Hypocreales; family Nectriaceae; genus Fusarium; species Fusarium setosum. Next base: position 32,204 of record JABFFE010000033.1, on the reverse strand, counting down.
TCGAGACGAATAGGCACGTTATATACACAGAGGATGCTTTAGGTTTTTAAGCTTACCATAGCATTGGTTTAAACTCAAGATCCAGACAGTGGCTGCATGACCTTTAGGTCGACACGTAATGATTGAATTGGCCAAAGCCAACTACGCGTCATCGAAGTTCTATCCTGTGATGTGTTTCCTCTGGTCCGTCTCAGGGTGACAGAGTTACTATCGGAATTGCGCAGCCGCTCCATCAAGGGCAGCTTGCCTTCGCAGTTGTCACAGTTACGATATCAAGCTCTATCCTAAGTAATTGGTATCATAACTCTGCCGCCCTTAGACGGATCGGATGAATCACATCAGCAAAACAACACGGTATCCTAAGGAATGATTCACACAGGACAAGGACTATATGAAATTGAAATCGCTGTATATATCGTCATGTAAAATACATGTCTTGGAAGGATAGCAGAAACAAGGAAATTCTCGCCAAACATTTAACCCGTCACTATTGATCCTGTCTGGAATTTGCGTGATTTGCGGCCCCCATCCAAGATGGTGAAGGATGCTAGTCAATGTTCTCTGAGGGTGGTGGAGTTATGATACCAATGCTAGTCAATGTCGGCTCGTATTCCCTAGAGTTGAGGCGTTATAGTTTCAAGTGAAACTCCCGGGTACCGAATTGGCGTTAGCTAAGGTTAACTTCTCGAACCATTGCCGGTTCTGCAAGTTTTAATCGAGGGGCTGGGCTGCCGGGTTTGCCGAACTCGGGACCAAGCCACCAGTGCTCAGTCTTGTGTAACGGACCAATTTCAAGAGTGCCGTAGGTATTAACGTTATTCAACTATCTTTGTAAGGCCAAATCCGCGTGGGAATGCCGATGGGCAGTGACCTGATCATCCTCGTAGTCTAAACTCTCGGTTGGTTACAGGAATCACCATGACTTCATCGCAAAGGGGGAGGTTCAATAGCGCCGATCACCGGGGCGAGCCGCAGGTGGCTTGGCTAGGAACTAGTGTGGCTTCGGCAAATAATGGGAGTGAATTGACTTTTTGTTCTTCTTCTCGGTCGTTCCAGAGCTTGTTTCCACAAGCTTCGCAACTATTATCCGCCGGCCGGCTCAAGATATAGACACTCGGGAACTGCCGCGTACCCGTCTCACGTAGCCATAGTGATACGAGCCTCGTCCCTTCCTCTGAGCGCTGTCTGTAATTATTTTGAACAGAGTCATAATTAGACAAGGGCTCGACCCTTGGCACTTAGCGAGAGAGGTGGAGTCAGCTGGCCTCACGTTTGAAGACACGCAATGAAGCATCTACTTTGTGTTTCATGATATGCTCCAGCGCATGAATTTCCAGAGCGCCCCTTTCCACAAGCCGAGCCCTTGATTACCCCAGTGGGTAACTGCGCCTCTTGGTTTAAAATCCGGAGGCAAAGATGATTCTTGATTCAACCTCGTTGTCTGGCCCACCGGTAACCGAGGCAGCATCCTTGTTCTGAATGACTTGGCTTTTCAATGTGAGAAATACCAGCATATCTAGCGGCAAAACAAACAGCCTAAGCATTTAACTACTGTAAGAAAAACCATTCCGGGCAATAGCATCTTCGGTCTAAAAGAGGTCAAGCCACATTGAGTCACCCAGGTCCCAGGATACCATGCATGATCGGCACTTTTGCTCCCAGACGGGAGCTGTTTGCATCGGTAGACCAGGACTACCCTATCATCGCGTGCCACCCTTGATGACTGATATGCAACGTCGCATGGGCCTCAGCGTCGCGTCCCTTGACTCTCGGGACGTGCGATCTGCATCCCCACGATCGCCAAGGTTGATGCTGTTCATGCAGCGTACATACGGCCCAAAAGGCACTACGACTGAGGCGGTCAAGTGGAATGGAGGGTAAAACACTATTATTATTACTAGGTATAATCAAACAAAATGAAACTCTGCCTCCCCAGCTCCGTTCGCCTCGTCTATTCGATTTCCTCTCCCCCCAGCCAGCACCAGTTTCGGTTCTGTTCATCCCTTGAGGCGAGGCAAAGAAACCCGCAACAACCCTTGATTACTCTATGGATCCTTCGACTGTCGCTGCCGCCGCCCCAATCAGGCCATGGCTGCGTTGAGTGCATGAGGCGGCCTGTACTTGGGCGGCCGCGAACCCACTTTCGCCAGCGTCTACATGACAGTACACAGACTCCGCAGGGGTGGTGGCGATTCACTTCGGCGACGGCGGCTACTTCGATGCCGGTGTTTTGGTCTCTGCGCGTGCCGGGGCACCCGGAGCCAGCGACGAAGCTCATTCTCGATGCCGGACAAGATGATGGATAGTTTCTCTCGGTACGGGGTGAAGGAGAATGGGCGCCCGAAGTGGGTTTTTGTGGCATCCGCTTTTCGCAGGGGATGCAGCAGCTGGCCGCAAATCTCGTTACGATATCGCGGTAGGTTCTGGGCTGGTTTGTCGCGGTTAGCCAGTCTTCTGGAAGAGCTGCCAGAACACAACGTACGGGTGAGGTCTGTATACTTGCTTTCTCCTTTCACCGAGTCAAAGAGCGCCGTCAAGTCATTTGCACCCTTGACCACGGCGTCGCACATCTTCCTCCTCTCCACCCTTAATCTGGCGCGTTCCTGATACTCGGTCGGTAGCTTGAGATCTTCGACGGCATCGGCGACGTCGGCTAGGTAATTGACGATGGAGATCAACACGGCTCGCCCCAAAACATCGTGATATCCACCGGTGCCATTGATACGACGCGAGGCTCGGTAAGAATGGCGGGGGAAGTGGATGTTCTCGCTGACTCTGACGCGTTCCTTCATGTTGGCTGTGGTGATGACGGTTCTCAGAATTGTTCAAAATGCAAACAGTAGACTTGAATCATTTAATCGATTACAATTTCCAGCACTGGACACTCATTTATATACAACAAACAACATCCCGTCAGGCATGAACGTCCAGATGCCGAGTCAGCACGGCTGCTGGCTCAGACATGCGAGGTTGTACAAACCCATGGCGCGTCCATCAGAGAAGTCAAATTTCAGATTGGCCCCCCCAAGTGACAGCAGGGCGAATCGTATGACATTCATTGGGTCCCGTTGACCGAAATAGAGGTTTGCAGCCAGATGCGTGCCCAACAAAGTCGCATCTGGCGCCCGCAGCATACGATATATATCGGGTCCTAACGACCAAAAAGCAAAACTCTGCGTCTGACAAGTTCCAATTCGGAATGACACATGCCACCAAAGCAGAGCACTGCAGCAAGGACGCATGTCAAGGGCAGGCCCGGATCCGGCGCGGCAGCATGCGACTTGGTGCCTGATTGGCCACCGAGGGTCCAACATGTAACCTACCCCTCAAGCTGTGGTTGTCTGTGAGTGGACGTCGCTTACCGGGATCAGATCATCGAGGATCCGGACGCTAAAGGGAGCCCACAAGCCGTTTTCCATCATCTGCAGATTGGGTCTCTTTTCTTTTTTACAGTACAGCATCCAGTGTTGGGACTCATAACTGCCGAACTTTAATAACAGGGGCGAGAAACGACTCTGGTGGAGCGGGAAGGCCTCAATTTCCAACGGCCCGAAACTTACTGGTTGTCAGTAATGTGCTTGTTTGCAAAAATGCTGCGGCTCATGACTGCCTTCTGTTTTTAGTAAAAGGCCCGATCTTCTTGTGGAACCGCTTTTCGCCCCGTACTTCTGTTTTTGATGCCTTCTGTTGTCAATTGCTGGGTTTTATATGTTATTGTGATACCGTTATACAGTGAACGTAGATGAGGATAACTGCACTCTGAAACAACGGGATACACACTGGATAGGTAGACCAAGATAAGTAGGTTAACATAAGAGAGAGACTCAGAAAAGAGGCCAGTTTGGCCAATACCCAGGGAGATGGCCAAGCCGTCATGATCGTGTGATGATTCAGACGAGTGACCACCAAGAGACTGTCTTCAGATTCGGAGCTTGGACCAGAGCCTTTGTGATAACTGATTCAGGTGCTCAATCTCATGAGTTCAAGGTAAGCAGGACGCTCGGGAATATCGTATTCCGAAGATGTCATCCTCGCTCCCTTGGGCTTCTGAGTACCACGGACTCGCTTATAATAAAGGAAATTGCTTAAGCGAGGTGTAAGAGCCAGCTACTTTTCCTGACAAAAGTACACATCATCCTTCTTTGCCACTAAAATGGTGAGCGAGTCAGTGACTAATCAATTAACTACAAGGTCAGTTCAATTTCGCTTTATCGGAAGTGCAACTTGAGAGTGCAGGTTGGACTTAGCTTGAGTCGCAACTTCAAGTCTGGGTTCAGATTATCAGGCATAAAATCCAAGGCATTCTCTCATTGTCTTAACTGCCGTCTGTTTAGTATTTGTAGAAAATATTAAGCGCGCGAGGCCGACCATTACGATGGCTTCCTTTGTTTGGCTATGAACCTGTAGTCCATTTTATCCACTCCCAAGCTTGCGTCCAATGCTCATTTTCATATGTTCCGACCAAGCTTGCATAAATCGAGCTCAGTGTGTAGAAAATAGCAAATTATGTCGTAATTATCCAACTCGACTAATCCGTTCGCTTCGGGTGGGTGTCCCAAGAAAAGTGTTATGTCGATATACCTACCCCCTGATGATGCCTAAGACTGTACACGTGACCATACTGCCCAGGTCATCCTTCGTGGTAAATAACCCTCGCCAAAGCACAACATCCTTCTCTATAAGCAACAGAAGCACCAGAAGTGAGCAATTCGCTATTTACTATTAAGTCGCCGCTTTCTATAGCCGCACTCCATCGAATCAGCGCAACATGGCGCCAACTTCTGGCCGAGACCAGCTGGAGAACGAACTTAGGGGGATGCTATGGCGCGAACTGCCCCCGGAACTCCGACAATACATCTGGAAGCACACTTTACCGGACCGCCAAGTGCACAATACCGTAGTGCGGCCATGCCACGATCGACCCACAGGTCAAGAGGCAAAAGCTACGCATATCAAATCTCCGCCTCTCCCAGTTACGCTTCAAGTCTGCCACGAATCTCGTACGACGGCTCTCAGGTACCTCAGGTCTTTCCGGCGCTGCCTTTGTGATGAGCACGTGGCGTACGGCTACTATAATCCATTGCGCGACATCCTGTACATCCAAAATGCAAACTCTCTCGACGACTGGACGGCTCCCTGGGTCCCATTTCCCGAGTTCGCCATGACTCTACCAGAGTCCCTGTGGCGCCTCGACCAACCGGCGAGACTGCGCCGACTTTTATCCTCCCAACCAGCCCCGTCTACTGTTCATCTTGTAATGCGTACTTTCGAAAAGGAGGCAAAACCACGCTCATGGCTCCATTTCGTCTTTGCTGGAAGTTGTGTCCCGCTGGTAGAACTTGTACCGCTAGATACGAGTGTCAAACTAGATGAAGAGCTGAAGGAAGGAGTTGAGAAGATCCGCAGCGATGCCTCGGACGATCTTCCAGCCATCGAATTTGCTTCGGCATCTCTGTGCTGCCGTTGTCCTGATCCAGAGCCACACAGAGCCGGAGGCCCGCGATACTCATGTCTAGTCTAAAGGGAAATATACAGGCCACGATTACTGCTCAACGATAAGCCGGCGGGTTATATGGGTGGTTGGGAAACAGTGGCTTGTATAGGGGGTTGCAACCAGCCATCTGATTTGAAGCCTTCACATGCTTGTAGAATTTGGCCGACTTGTTCTGAGACGATATCAGCTACGCTATAGACGATCGTATTGACTCATTGTTCGAGTTGAGGCGCTTTTCTTGTTCATCTAGACTCTATCTGAAGTGCGTGGCTGCCGGAAGCTTGCCTTCACCACAACAAAGGACACGGTGGTTCATCTAGACTCAATATCGTACTCCCCACTATTCCACGAGCATGTTCCCTGGAACCTCAAAGGTGGAACCGATTTCTATATACCTTTCGAGCGATGTAATCTGTGGTTTTATTCTTCGAGCGATGTCATTTTCATTGCATTGGTTACGGTAATGGCAAGAAGCATAGAGGTTCCCTCATAAGGATGTACTTGAACATAGACCGTCAATGTATTTCCCCTCGGGCCGATCTCTCTCGTACATACACATTAGTTAAACCGCCATCAAATAATTGGGCGAAGTATACAAGGGCAATTTTAGCAGATTTACATGCACAAGCGCCGCGTTGCGTCATGGTAGCCCACCTCGGATCCCGTGAGAATCAAATATGTAATACAGATTCATCCTGAGCCGGGGACTGACGTATTCCTCTCGAAATGAACAGTCAGGACTGACCAGAAGTTGGCAAGGGGTTGGGGAGTTCGAATTAACCTTACCCCGTCGGTGTGTCGGGTGGTTAGAGGAGGCTGGGCGAGACCTGGAGGCGAGGTTGGAGAACGAGGTTGGCGTTCCACCAATAAAGCCAGGCACGTTTATAGACATATCAACCGTCATTAAGACGAGACTTTCCAGCAGCAATTTGATATTGACCATTACATCCTCGCTTGATACCTTACATAGATACCCAGCTCGAGACAGCCCCGTTACAAAACCTAGTCCACAGATCAATATTCCTGACGACTGGCTGCTTCTAGAGATAGCCATTGTCTAGTTCATTAGAAGCAGAGCCATGAGGGACAGGCCGACTGAAATCAGGGCAGCATTGAATCCTTGAACCATTCCAGCACCCGCAGTTGTAACGACGTGGGTTGGTGTCACCACGGCTGTGTGAGACTCGGTTGATTTCTGTACCCACTTCTGTTAGCCATCAGGTCGAGGGGAGGAAGGGGGCAACTCACAACTGGCGGAACAGGTGTTGTGTGCTTCTGAGGAACCGGTGCAACTGGATGAGTGGGCACAACCCGAGTAGTGGGAACTGATGGATGAGTCGGCGGGACTGGATGGGTCGGTACAACTCGGGTAGTCGGGACTCTAGGGGGTGCGGGAGCCGAAGGAGCCTTAGGGGCCGACGGGGCCGACGGAACCTTGGGAGCTGATGGGGCTGACGGAGCCTTTGGAGCCGATGGAACCACCGGTGCAGTTGGTGCAGTCGGCGCATGTGGAACTCCAGTCTCCGAGGGAGCACTGATGCTGACGCTGGCCGAAGCGCAGAGTCGAACACCGTACTGTTCAGCAGCTACAGATCATGATTATTCAGAGACACATTGATGCTTGGGGAAATACACGTCGGGGGCATACCAGCCGCATCCTTGGCGTCACAGGCCTTTTGAACGCAGCTAGTGAAGCCGCTAACAAAGACCTGGGACTTGCAGACACACGCAACGTCGGTGGATCCACAGCCGCTCTTGGCCAGGATATCCAAAGCGCAAGTTTGCTGTCATTCATGAGCTGAGGCTTTACAATTTCGGTAGTGCACGATAGACTTACAGCACATGGCGGGATGGGGGCCTGGGCCATAGCTGAAGCCGTAGCAAGAGCGACAATGAGAGCGAGAGTCTTCATGGTGATGTTGAAGCGAGTGTTGGTCTGGAGTAGGCAGTGAACGAAGGCAGTTGAATCGCAGCTTGAGGGCTATCCAAGTGTGAGGCGAACCTGCGCATTAAATATGCTGTTTGATGGTGTTCAACGTGCTTACATACTACCGTCGCAATTCAACAAACCTTGGAGGGTTTCAGGAACTCGGAAAGTCTGACGCCAAGGCGTTCTATTGGAGGGCTCGTATTCCAATCTCTACTCGTCAGAATGTCGCTGGTTACGACGCGGCGCTTGTGTCACTCGGATGTCGGGTTGAGGCCAGGTAGCTATGACACGGCCGACGGGCCTGCAAGAGTCCATCGACAGCTCTCGAAAATGCTGAAACCGCAATTCTTTTGATGTGTCGCAGTATGAGCTCAGGGAGGCATTGTGTACGCGTGGCCCGAATTATCGGTAAACGTTTGAAGCTTAACGAGGGCGGATAAGCCCGAGACAGGCCAATATCGAGCATCACGATGACTTCACCTTACACCTCAGGAGGGGTAAGCAGCCGCATCAGCCAACAAGCAGGATTTCAACCACAGCTGGCCGTGAAGCTCACATGCGTTGAAACTAATTATCTCAACTGTAATCCTGCAGCAAAGGTTGCGACTCGTATCCGGCAATTTTTCCCGGCTCTTGACCCATACGAGCGACAACGTATTCAGACACGTTCACCAGTCATGATGACTATGACGATGGAAGCAGCTGCCGGTATAGCTGCGGAGTAGAAATTCTTTTTTTGTTAAAAAAAAAAAATACTAACGACGAGATTTCATAGCTGCATGAAGTTCAAGTCAAATACGTCCCTCTCCAATATGCCAGCTGATGACAATGACAACATCGCGGTTTGTTCGACTCGTAAGAATGCTCGGTCTTAGCTATCATGTCACATTCTAACATGGACAAAGCCTTGGAATGACTTACCTTCCAGAAGCTAATCCACATGCTTGCAAGTCACCTTGTACGATGATGCCATTGCATGTAGCATTAGTGACCAAACCGGGGCGGAAAATGTCCAACCTTTTTGCTCAACACTTCAGCCCTGCCAGGGGACTTTGGGATTTATCATGCTTACGCTTTGGGGAGCACCATCGGTCTTTTGCCCGAAGGCATTCGATTGTGCCTGGGACACCCGTCGATCCGGTGCGCCGGCCGGAGGTCGGAGATCGGGGCCCCGGTTGTCCAAGCCCGGTTCCCCGAGTAGCAAAGTGGACCACCCGCCGACTTGGATCACTGTGAGAGCGGCAGACGCTCTTGTGTCTCCCTACTCAAGCAAGGCAGCAATATCGCAACAAGAAAAACGAGCGGCTTAGCCACGCAATTCCGCTAGCCTCAATCTCCTCTCCTGGTACTTAGCGCCAGGTCACTGCGTCACGTGTGCGAGGCTAGGCTGCAAGCCTCAGCTCACAGGCTGCCGTGTCTCGACGCGTTTGGACGAGACATCAAACAAACTCTTTCCAACTCCCCAGCTCTATACCAACATGCAACTCATTGATATCCCCACAGAAATCATCTACTTGGTCGCAGAAAACCTCTACTGCAACTTTGACCTAAGCACCTTCAGCCGCACAAGTCGCCGGCTCCATCACATCATCTACCCCCGCCTCTATTCGGAAGATGCACAGCATGGCTGTGTCGCACTCCGCTGGGGTGCATGCTGGGGGGCAATCTCGACCATGGAGAAGTCCCTGGAGCAAGGCGCCGATGTGGACTGCCTAGTCAGGGGGACCAACAACACGACTCCACTGGCGCTCGCGGCGGACCGTGGCCATGCCGACGCAGTAGAGCTGCTACTGACACATGGTGCCAATCCAGACATCTGTACCGAGACAGAAGAGTCGCCCCTTCTATTGGCCGTCCAGAAGGGCTATCATCAAGTTGCAAAGGTGCTCGTAGAAAAGGGACGAGCAAATATGCACCTGATGGGCGACTGGAACCAGACCCCCTTGCTAGTGTCTGTAGAGCAAGGCCAACATGACACCGTCGAGCTCCTTCTTGAAAACGGTGTCCTCACTGATGATCCTAACGGACGTCGAGGGCTGGACGCAATAAAGATGGCAATAAATAAGCGGCGCATCCCTATACTTGAGTTACTTCTGAAGAAGGGCGCCGACCCAGCAAGTCAGGACCAGGAAGGACGCAACGGGGTGATGATGGCAGCAGCGGCCGGCCTTGACGATATGGCAGTTCAGATGATGGAGAAGGGAGTCAGTCCGGAGGCAAAAGACGAAGATGGGCGGACTCTGTTGTGGTACGCGTTGCGCTGGAGATGCGAGCGGCTGGCGCGGCTTCTTCTAGACCAGGGCCTTGACATACACAGCGACGGATGGACGCCGCTCACAGGGGCGATACTGGGAGGGTCTATCACGTTGATTGAGCTGCTGCTGGACAAGGGTGCTCTCATGGAGCATGAGGACGGAATCAAGCGGACACCACTCAGAATCGGCTTCGAATCAGGCCAAAAAGATGTGGTGCGGGTGCTTCGTGAGAGAGGAGCGTCTTTGGAGAAGGCTAGGCTCGACAATGTGCAGATGGCGTTGATGCTCAAGTTCTTGGACATGTCTCTTGACGAATCTTAGATATAGACTAGATATTCGAAACGAGTGTGGTTTCTTTATACGCCTTTACGTACCTAGGTAGAGAAGGTCGGAATTCGATAGGAGATTTCTTAGAAGGATTTTGATGTCCTTGGGCAAATTATGAAAGAAGAGTAGCAACCCACTCCATCCTTTGTTTTTCTTGGTCCCAGTCTTGCCCGTCGTCTCAAAGGACACGGAGGGTGTCAATCAGGAGGCAGGAAATGCCAAGCGCCTTGCACACACGAACTGCATTCTTTGGCATAGGGTTTATGTCTCCAAGCAGCATGCCCCTGAGAGAGGTAAGGACTGGCCGTTTTGACCTGTTGCCGGATGCTGCTTCGGATTTCGAAGCCTCGCCACACCAATGTAGCATGAGCCTACCAATTCCTCGCCCCCAGCTCCGAGCCAAGTTTCTCAGCCCACGCTCAACCCCCTTTACCCTAGAGTTCGGGTTCTTTTGCTCAGCCTTGGCAATATCTCAGCTAAGAACGGCAAAGCTCAGCTGTAGCTGGAATGAAAGGTCCGTGTGATTGTGGAAGTCATTGATATGGTACCTTCAATTGCCTGTATATTTTATAGGTGAATCATCATCTGGGAAGCAAATTTACATAAAACTATGTTCTCTCATGCTAAATAATGGTATGATATCCTCCTTTATCGTCTATGCCGGGAAACTTGACTTCGGACGCAGCACCTAGACAATGTTTAAAGTGACCGTCTTAAGACCGTCCGGATCCGGCGACCTCCCAAAGTTCAAGTCTCCCGCGCCGTCCACGATAAAGTCGGTCAGAGGGCCATAGTTGGTAGGCATGGTACACTGTAGCTTGTTCAAGACTCGTGAACACACTAGCACTGAGATCTGGTCGAAACCGTTGTCCTGTGACTGCTCAGAGTCGCCGGGACAGGGATAAAGGGCAGAATTGTAAAATGGGTAATCGGCACCGTCAGTAAGGGCACAGAATGCCTGGCCGAAAGAGTCGAGGAGATAGCTGGTTGTTGGGTCGATGTGAAAAGCCCTGGTGTATCCGGAAGGGACGTTGCCGGACCCAAAGATTTGAAGATATGCGTTTTCGTTGGGCGGAGAAGCGACCAAGAAGTCTTCCCACTCGCCGGACGGGTCTGAAACGTCGAGGGAGAATGTAGCGGATGGGCCGGAGCTAGTGGTAGTAGAAGTTATCTCTGTCGACGTGGTTTCAACGGTGGACGTAGTCTCAACAGTTGCTGTAGTCTGAGTCGTTGATGAAAGTACACCCGTGGAGCTAGTCTCAATGGTTGCCGACGACTCAACGGTTGTTGATGACGCAGCGGTTGTCGATTCAACAGTTGTTGTAGTCTCAACAGTTGCCGACGTATCAGCGGTCGAACGAGTCTCGGCCGTGGAGGTAGTTTCAACCGCCGTCGATGTAGTAGCAATTGTGAAAGACACAGAATTGGTGGATGAGATAACAGACGAAGTCTCAGCGCTGGTCGTAGCCGATGACACGGAGCTCGGCCTGCATGGACCGGCGTAGGCCGTAGCAGCAAGAGCTGCCGCTGCAAAGAGGCTCGGCCAACGCATACTGGCCAACTGGAACGAGTGAATGCGGTATGAACCGACAAGGAAAGAAACACAAAGAGTGAAACGGCGAAAAGGGCAGGAGACCAAGAACAGCTGTTCAAGGGCCCTCAGTCTATAAAGGGAGTTCTCAGCGCCGATTGAACCGGGGAGCCATTTTTTTTAGAAGGCATGATTTTTTACGAGCAGGTTCCGAGCTTGTTAATCCCGAATTCTAATACACAGCTAATCTCCAAGGGGGCATTTCTCCTGGCCGGTGGGCCAATATCCAATACTAACCACGAACTAGTGCCAGGACTATCTAGGTCCTGCGGACACTATTTAGATTAGTGTATCTACCAGCTGAACGCTCGAGCCTATGAAGAAGGAGAAACACGTCACTACGAGAGATATACGCTGATCTGTATCTTATCAGCTTCTTCAAGTTTTTGACTGTCCGGCCAGATCCTGGGGTGGGATGACAGGCCCACCATATAGTAGCCTCTGCTGGCGATAGAACTTCACAACGTCAATATTTTACTTCAAGGCGAGGAGAAAGAGGCGTTTCTGCTATTAATTCTTATAGGCGTCCCTTCTCAATTGTCGTAGACCTGAAAGTCGCCACCCACGGTTCATAACCGTCCTCAGCCATAACGCGCTGCATCTGCCGTCGCCGGAGACCAATATTTCCGCCGTCAAAGAGCGGATAGCACATGGCCTCGTTCAACAATCTAGGAAAACACATATCCTTCGCATATGATCTCATTCCAACCGCCTTCATTGCATCCACGACAGATTCGACTGCACAATCTGTTGCGTAAATCTTGGCTTGCATCGCCATCTCAAGCTTCACTTTCCAGTCTACGGCGTCGTCGTCCAAAGTGTGCACCGCCTTCCACACCAGAAGGCGACTGGTCTCAATGCGCATCTTGCAGTCGATGAGCTTATCGGCCACACTCTGATGCTCAATGATGGGCTTGGAGCCGCCACGCGTGTCGGATTTAGCGAACGCCAGAGCTTCGTCGAATGCTGCACGGGATGTTCCCACGGCCATGGCGCCTACAAGGGCGGCAGACATGCCGAAGGCTGTCTCGACGATGCTTACAGCTGTTTTCCCCGGCGGACAAAGGAGGTTTTCATGGGGAACACGGAACTCGGTAAAGCGAGTGTGTGGGCCGGATGTGGTGATATGGCCTGCCAGCTCTGGCTCACCCAGGACCTTGTATGCTCCTTTCTGATTCTTTGCGACGATCTCGGGTGTCACCAAGAGGATGGCAATTAGCGTGGCTGGGTCGACATTGGGGTCTTGGGGCTTGGATGGATCGTCGGAGATCCTGCATACGACGCATGCAAGATCTGCTCCCCCTTCATTCCAGCCAGCACTATTCGAGGTCCAGAGCTATGACAACCATAAGCCTATGAGCAAAGAAATGTCAGGCTACAAACCTTTTCGCCGCTGATGATCCACTCGTCCCCGACCTTCCTAGCTGTCGTTTGAAGACCCCGTCCTCCCTTTTGCAGCCAGTTCGCCGTCCCTTTGGGCTCGGAGTGCATCAAACTGGCCACAGGGTCGCCCTCCCCGGACAGGAAAGGCTTCAAGTATTTTTTCTGCAAAGAGGGGTTGTCACAGAGAATCACGGGCATCAGTCCAAGTGCGGTTGCCACGATAGTAATTGAAACGGCCGGTTCAACAGCGAACAGTTCCTCAAGGATGATGCTTTCGTGAAGAAGACTCTCCATAGTTCCACCCAGTGGAATGGGGATCTGCGCTCTGACCAAGCCATAGCGGACTGCCTCCCTGTAGAAGGGCCGGGTGGCTTGAAAGCGAGACTTTTGGTCTTGATGTAAGTTGTAAGCTGCAGCTGCCTTCTTGAGTACAGTTGATGCGAAAGTCTGGGCCTGCTGCTGGGCCTCGATTTGAGATGAGGTAAGTGTGAAGTCAAGCATTGTCGATGGTTTGCAAAAGTACAATTGAGTGTTTATATGAAAACATAAAGTCCCATTTTTCGTATCAATGGCCTTGTAAGTTTATATAGGTGGTTGGGTAATTGATACCCGAACTCCGCACCTTTCAAAGGACGGATATTTGATATCCAAACGCCACACTCTTATCTTGCCATCGATATCGGAACCAAGTCCAATCGTAATTGAACACCTACCGATATCTAGATTGGCAGCCATGGTATCGGGTCGTGAACCAATCGAAATACAAGCGAATGGAGCGAAGGCTGAGAAAAACGTAGAGAGGTCTGGGATTGAACTGGATACGCCAACCTCCTTACCCGATCGTGTGACCCGAAGGTGCCTGACCAGTCTCAACTACAAGATGCAAGGCGACGAGAAGCGGGCTAAATTGTAGGTAAATCCTGGTCTATCTGAAGTGTCTGGCTGCCGGTAGCTTGCCTTCACCACGTAAATCTTGGCCGTCTGCCTTGCTGCATATTGAGTGAGCAGCACGGCATGAGATGCATCAAGGGGTTTCTTGTTTGTAATAAAACCGCATAATATACTAGACGATAACACGGCTAGACAGAACATGGAAAGCTTTAATGAGAACGGCAGTCTATTAATACACGGGCACATAGCTCGTACCGAGTGATATGAAGACCGGTTTTCTTTCAGTAAATCGAGTATGAAATGTAAACAAGATTGAAGTTGAATGCTTTCCAACTCTCTTATGATGACCACGAAGGACGAGGGAAAGTACAGTGAGTACAAAATCCAACCCAAAAGCGCACCCGTGGCAAAAGAATGGCGTTGACCTAGGTTCTGTAGCCCCAATGAAGCAAGAGATAACCATGATGAAAGATCAAACTATTATTTAATAGTAAACACATCAAGCGAACGTAGGCAAAGATATATCCCGTGTCTATATGACCATAAGGTATCCTCTCTGCTTATTTAGTCGTGAGAAGAAATGAGCGATCAAAGTTACATGAGTGAGCGTCCATGCAACAACTTTACTACCATTCTCGTTGATGGAAGGGGAGGGCAAAGAAGAGGGGAATGCTGCAAGACCCACCCCTCAGGCAAGAAAGATGGATTACGACTGAGTCTTGCCCAACCGCCGGTGTTCAATCTTGACCTTAAAATCCACCGGCTTCACAAACCAGTAGTTGGTTGTGTCCCAGTCCCGGTTCTTCAAGGCTGGATCAAGAGCGAACTCAAAGTCTCGGATAAGCCGGGGCACCAGCTTGCCCATTTCAAGCATCGAGATGTGCCGACCAATACATGTGCGCGAGCCTAGTCCAAACTATGAGCCCAGTATCAGTAAGTTCACCATGACTTGTCATTTAGGGGACTCTCTTTGTTGTTGTGAAGGCAAGCTGCCCCTGACGGAGCAGCCAAGCAACTCAGAGAGCAAGGGGATCTCTTACCGGCATGTAATAGCGGTTCATCATGGAAAGCTTGTTGTTATCCTCGATGAGCCATCTGTCAGGGTTGAATTCTGCGTAATCATCTCCCCAGACGCTGGCGTCGAAGTGGGTTACCCATGCATTCACACTAACGATGCTCTATACCGTCGTTTCTTCGTCAGCAGCGTCCAAGAACAGAAGTTCGTCATCGTTGACTTACACCCTCAGGGAACAACCGTCCGCATAATGATGCTCCACCCTTGGGGACTACACGCTCTAGGGGCAAGCCCACTGCCGGGTGCATCCGCAATGCCTCCTTGAAAACAGCCTGAAGATACGGCATGTTTTGACTCTCCTTGAACGTGGGGAACTCGGATAGACCCCCCTTAGCAGTCAGGTCGCTGATCTCATCCTTGAGTTTCTGCATGCAGGCCGGGTACTTCAACAGGTAATACAGAGTTGCAGACAGACTGATAGCCGTGGTGTCTGATCCAGCGACCATGTTCGAGGTGCATCCAGCAAGCACGTGATAAGACGTGAACATATCTGGATTAGCTGTGTGTTTGTCCAGAAACTTGGTAAGGAAGTCCTCCATCTGGTTGCCGTCCTTTTCGATGGACTTGGGAGCGACTTGAACCTCGCGCATCCTGTCGTTGGAGAAGTTTTGCACATAGGCTCTTCCCTTGGCCCCCGACAGCCAGCGTCGGATGGGAGCAATGTACGGGTGCAGACCTGGGAAGATACCGACGAGGGACCCGTAGAGCAGATGGTCGTCCAGTTCGTGAATCAGGCCGCCAATATCCTCTCCGCGATCCAAAAATCCAACCCTCTTGGCATAGGTAATCATGCTGATAACGTCAAAGGCGTAGATTTGGAACCAATGCCGCATATCGACCAGGATGTCCGAATGAGCCATCTCAGAGAGACGTTGCTCAAAAATGGCAGCACATTCATCTACAAATGGCTCATAATGAACAAGGGCTGACATAGCATAGGTACCCTGGTACTGCTTCCGATTGAATGTATGCCGTTTGACAGTCTGGTCGCTGAAGATGGTCCATTGTCCAGGAGACGTCCAGGCTGAGTACCATGACGACTTCGGAAAGTGGTTGCCGAGGCCGTAGATGATCTTTATGGCTTCAGGGTCTTTGAAGCTAAATCGGTTGGGGCCGTATCGGACAACAGGTCCTGCAACAGGGTGTTAACATAAAGTTCCCATCCATGGCATTGGGACTGACTATACCATAGGTCTTGTGCAAGTCAACGTTGACATATTGGAAAAAGCCTTTCCAGAGATTCCAGAAGTACCACGTGTTGGAGAACCGTGCCCACAATGGGCCCGGCACGGTGCGTAGGGGTGATCGAAGATATTGAATAAAGAAGCGTAGGATTACAAGGACAAACAATGCCCCAGCGGCATAGGTGAGAGTAGAGGTTTCCATTTTGGACGCTCGGATGATGTCTGCTGTTGAGTCTAGGATAGAGTGGTTGAGTGACGTCGGGCCTTGTTAAAGAATCTTGAGCATGACTGACTGGGGTTATTAAGAAACCGATCGAGAACGTCTGGGGATGCCCTGCCGTATCGAGAAGCGGAGATGCGGGGGGGGCGTCAAGCCGTTGAAAGATCTGGTAGTTGACAGCGAATTGACCAAAGACGGCGAGCGAATAGGACCATCTCGGGAAGTGCGGGGGAGTAAAAGGGGGTTAGAAAGCTCTCCTCCAGTGACATTGATCCATCTTTGCCGAAGCCAACTTCGTACAGTAACGCAGAAGGACCACAAACCAAGACCCTGAGCTGCGCCACCGCGCCCAGTAATCGTTCCTGGGTCCGAGAATGCTCAGTTCGTAGCCATTGACGCCTTGAATTCATTACTATATTGGGTTGAGTTTATAAAGATATTATCATAAGAGCAACAAAGACCTGTCCAATATCTACTCCAAGTTTTTATGAATTAACATCTTACTATATCATAAGGCCAAATTTCACAAGGTCTCGTGTTTTCTAACCGCAGGTAGCAGGGGTAATCTTCCCTAATAGTGCACCGGTGCGTCACCAGGCGTGACGAACCGCTCGTAAAGCTCAGAAATATCGTGATCTATTTCATCTGCCAGTATAACCCCTACGACTCTTGGTGACTCCCCGGGATTAGGTACTCTAGTTCGTCTTTCCATCGCAGCAACGGTAGACTCCCCGCTCTCTAGCTTCGAATGAAGGATTTGGAGCTCGTCTAATTTGAGATCGCCCTGAGTTTATAGATTGATACACTTCATCCCCATTGTGGATGCTCTCGGTGGATCGGTGTAGCAGACCAGTATGCCAATGCTTACCAGAGCAATAGACGGAGAAGAGTTCGCCCATTCGCAGCCAAAGCCAGAGTCTACATGGACATAATTACCGGACTCATTCCCGAAAGGCCTATCCCCGAGTTATACTTTAGGTTTATAAAGCACATAGCCAACAACCAAGGTATAGGGTACACCTACTTGGAGGCGAGTGCGGACACACCAAGGAGGATGTCAGGCTCCACCGTCCTCAGTCTCCCTTCCTCTGCAGAAAGATCCCGATCAAGAAGTAAGCTTAGGTGGCCATAGTAGACGTGGGAGAAGTGGATGTTGACAAGATCTCCAGAGTTCTAAAGCTATCCTGCCGTAAGCTGTTCGAGGCTGAAGCCCATGGCTGTACTCTGTGATGCCAGCATCGGCACTGACATCATATTAAATAACCCAGGTGACATGTTCGACTAAATGCGTTTGTTGCTCCAGTGATAACGGTATGTTGACCTGGTGATATGCCTTCTTGCCCTTGAATGCTCAAAAGACGATGTGCGCAAGTACTCAAGGTGGCCAATGGTAGAGAAGCCAAGGCTATACATAAGTCTAGAAGCTCTAACTAGGCCTCAGAGTGCGCTAATGAGATATTGGAAAATTGCAAGCTTGTTGCAATGTCGAAAAATGAAGAGAGTTGCTCCTAAGTGAGAGCTGACGATAATCGACCTTGACCGGAGATTGGCTTGGGTCTGGTATGGGAGACATCCTGATGCCTCCTGAAACACCGAGTAAAAGAAACCCTTACGCCAGAGATTAGTGATGGAATGATAGCAGTAGTTCTAACATTCTAGGATTTAGGCTGTGACTTTGACGGCCCCATGGGCTGAGTGGGTGCTGGTAGTGAGAGAGTCGGCTAGACTCAGCAGGAAGAACACTCGGGCCAGGCATAATCGACGTCTTATATTCTGTGGCACTGGGCATAGTACTTGCAACGCGTGGTTGCTATCGTCTTGCTGTTGTTAATTCCAAGGCCTTGATTTATCTGGTGATAATGTATACATGTAAGTGAAAATATTGGCCAAGACTCTCGCTAGCATCCAGTAAAGCAAATCAGCATATCTCATATCATTCCTCATATTGGATCTTGAATACCTTGGGCGACGCTACTCACCATTACATAAAAATGTATTGACAACGTGGTTCATGCCGGTTCTTGAACATGTCGACGTAGAGTACGATTATTATACTGACTGGTCCCGGTTCCTGCTGGCAACCACCCCGGGACTGAAGATAGCCCAGCCCCAACTCCATGCCATAGAGATACTTCAACTCGATTCATCCAACTCCGCATAAACTTGATTAGGATAATAATTTGTCCATGCATCATCGCCACTTTTCAACGTGCCACTCTTCAACCAACAGTTACCAAAGTGGCCCGGCGATGACACATTCATGTTCGCGTTAAAGAAGACACTGTCGCAAGTCGTCACATTCAGCTTGTTCAATTCGCCGCATGCGCCCATGCAGTCCTCGAAGAAATAGGCCCAAAACGACAGTATGTCCGTGATCTCTCCGTCACCTGTCATGGGAGCATTCACTCCGCAGTAGACATGGAATTTATAGCCGCTGTCCAGCCTTGTTGTCCCGTTGTCGCCGTTCTCGGGGCAGTTGAAGGTGAGGTTCCGGACTTCGGCAGCTTGTAATGGTGCATAATCGTTGGGATTGTTGGGGTTGTCGGTTTTGTTCGATGTGTCGCTGTCGTTAAGCACAGGTGAAGGTGTCGAACATTGTGAGCTGGAAGAGATAAGCGTCAGCGCGCTGCCTTCGGAACTGATCAATGGAGAGGGGACACTGATGCTTACTTGTTGCAATTTGCCAGAGCTGCACCCAGGCCTCCTCCAACGCCTCCTCCGATAACAATAGCCGTCACAACCGCGATGAGTATGCCAAAGCTGAGTACGCTCAAGCCAAAGGGAATCCGTTGCTGTTGCGCTGCGGATTGGTTCGCCGCATATTGGTTGTCCCCCGTCGCGTAGTAGCCGGGTGTCTGGCCGTACATGCCAGTGGCCTCTGGTGCCTTTATCGCCCTGTCTCTCTCGTAGTCCACCTGAAGGCCTTCGTCGTCTCGTGTCGATGCCATCTTGCAACCTTGCAAGATGGTAGAAGGTGTGTAGGTATAACGAGGACTGTCCAGACACCAGTGAAGGAAGCAGATAAACGAGGGCGCTGGCTGAGGAAGATCACCTTGAAAAGAGAAATTGCCAGCACAGGACATGTGAGAAGGATCGGCGAGTTATATGGACCCCCCGGTTCCTGGTCCGTCCAGGCTGTGGACGGGCGCACAAAGTAACCTAGTTGGGACCCCTTAGCCTAATATGGGCCATGCAGTGAGAGTTGTGTAACCGAGCCTTGCCCAATCAAAGAGCGATTCGTGCTCTTGTTCCCAGCAAAAGTACGCATCCATCTTAGATAATCCTGATGATCAATCTCGGACTCTCTCCTGAGAGACTGCGCACAAGCGGCAGTCGGACCAACCAGCGGCATGGGCCGCGTCAGTATTCTCTGCACGACTGGACCGAAGAGGGTTGAAGGCCTGGCCCCGCTGTGGGAGAATTGACAGGCCTTGGCTCGTTTCGAAATGGTTGCCCAAATAAGAACAAAGGGGAGCCGGTGGGGTGCACAAGGGGGCTGAATCAGCCTCTGCAACCTCTGGGGTGGGCCGAGGGGACTGTCTGTCTAAAGATATGCGGAATACGAATATCGGCAGTTTTTACTCGTATGTGCTTACTCTTGGGTGACATCCTTGTTATGTGCATTTTGTGCTAGCGTTGAGGGATGCCGAGACATTCTGCCGTTCTCTCACCGATTAGCCGCCCAACAGGGCTGTTGGACGGGAGATGACATGAGAAAGTCCACATGTCTCATTCAGTACCCGCTCGGATGCTACATAACAGGGTCAGCCCGCGCAACTGCGCCACTAGCCTTTTCAGCTTTGACACGGATGGCTGCGGTACTTGTTCATTCAGGCAGTCTCTCCGAGGAAGTCTCCAGAGCGCCCAGTCTAATCACGGGGCTTTCCCCGAATAGCTGTAGCATAGCCCTACCGTAGTATTGCATCAAAAGTTGGGGATAACGGCCCGAACCTATCATTTGCTTCGATTCTCGGTCTTGGTGAGATGCTATAACTAATTAGACTACGCAAACTAGGTATATTAGGTAGGCCACTTGCTATCTGAAACTTGAGATACTCCTCTCAGTGACTCCCTTGACCGTAGCTCACCGCTTGCCATGGGCGACCAGAGGAGAACTAAATCCACAAGGTTTTCCAACAGAGCACTCGCAGGCTCCCACGCGCAAGAGTTTCTAGCGGGTGCCCACGAATGCATTCAAGCAATCGGATTGCTGCGTCAACATGCACCGAGAGGCACACTGATTAACTGGCTACTCATAGACATTGAACTGTTATCGGCAATTGTTGTTGATATCTCCCTCTAGCTGGTTAAGTTTCGCTGATAAAAATAATCCAACTTCTGGCTCGTCATACCTGCCTTCTGAATTACGGGGTGTGTACTGATGCAGAGCGATTGCAATACGCATGAGGTTTGGAGCAATACGGGTATCGACGAGATAGTAGTGCTTCCGCATGCACGAGTCCACAGTGGCCCCAAGGCTCGGCAGTTCGGCTATTGGCACCATGGATGCTCACTGGGGTGAGGACTGCGAAGGTGTGCGGGATCCTGCGTCAACTTAAGGCAGGGGACAACTGGCGTTAGATCTACCAGGGGTGATAGTCAACAGGGCTGGTCGGTAGATTCTCTGCATCTGTGGGATATACTCTTTTAAATGGGCGTCGCTCTGAATGATGCATCTGAGTCTACACATAAGCAGGTATCCCTACTTCCCGCGACGAAGGCAATAGTGTCACTTGTGAGTTGAGGTAGTTAGGAGGAGGTGTTTCAGATAGCCAGCACGGCTCGTGTCAGGAAGGTTGGCTACAACTGTGTGAGTTGGGCTTAGCCGTGAAGTTCCTGGAAGGGGAAAAAAACCATATCCATTTCTCGGGGATTTGAGCCTCTAGGATTGACTAAACTTCCGACAGCGGCATATCCTTTTCTAGCTCTTGAATGTTCGTAGCTCACTGTTGACCATCCAGCTGCCATTCCCCAAGGTCAGAGCTAATACGAGGACCGCTCTTCCAAGACGGTCCCTACTACCCCAATTGAGCTGATCGATACAAATTGGTTTCATTAGCAATACGGATCAAGATTAGTCTTGGTCTCCACATTCAACTTTGGTTGGGATTTACCCCGTACTCCATTCCGCCTGGCAGAAACAAGGGTATTCAGGAACCCGTAGCCCAATGCAGGCTTCATCGTGGCTCCTTCATTCCGGCCCCGGTATGGAGGCGTCGACCATCAGGCATCCCGCCCTGGTTTGTGCTGGTTCTTATTGGCTGCGAGAGGTGGAATGCTGGCGAAGGATTGCCAAGCCTCGACCACACAACGCCACAATTTGTACCTCCGCAAGGTTCAGCCTCTTTTATAAACACGTCCATGTATATATATAAGCTCTGCCTTTCCTCTTTGACTGCCTCCTTCAGTTACAATTACCAGTGCTTCATATCTCACCAGCTCCTCAAAGAACTGCCGTCCAAGATGAAGTCCATTCTTGTTGTCATGCTCCTCGCTGCCGCCGGTGTATCAGCTCAGCCCGTCTCCGCAGATCCAAACTGCAAAATAATGGCTGACCAGTGCCTCTTAGCAGCCCAAGTACTACCGCCCCTCCAACTAAACTTGAACTCTGCGTTGACAGCATCCCTACAGCCTAACGCATGCCAGAAGGATACCTCCTGCCTCTGCAATGCCTGGCAGCAAATCATCAGGTACGCCCAGATTTCTCGAATCTATTCCATGCTAACTATAGCCCCCTCAATAGCTGCTTAAGCAAATGCACGTCTACTCCTCAGTACTGGCAAGCTAAGGAAAATGCGCGAGGTGTTTGTCCATATTCATAGTGTTTGTAAAAGTATTGCATTCATCAATAGAGACCAGGCCGGCATATGCCAGTCCTTCATCCCACTCCTACTGTACGGACGCTTTCTTCCCTTCTATTGTGTTCTGATACCCGGTGGCGTATTAACGTTGTCATGTCCAAAATGGGCAGATATAGAACATGTCATTCATAGTTTAATATGGGGGATCACCGGCTCAGACTACATAGCAACGCCCAGTGAAATAATACCCGATGAGTTAATAATTTAAATAAGATGAGCCATGGGCTTGGAATTCTACTTCTCCTGGCGTGTGCAAACTGGACATAGAATTCCATCATCCATGCCCAGCTTTGATCAGAGTACTGCGGATATTCTCATCTATCCTCCACACCTCATAAACGACCGTCCTATATCTCTCCTCATTGCCGTATACCCCCTGCAGACATCCAACAAATGAACGACAAAATCTCTGAAAGGATCGGCTCCTTGCTACATCCTCAGACTATGGTTTAAAGAATCAGCCTAGGTTGCATTGTTGAAGAAGAAATTAGCCGGAATAGGGTGAACCAAGACTGCTCGACTCCGTTCTAGCCAGAAGTATTTGGAGCTCATCCTTCCAAAGCTCTGCCTTGATGTAAGAGTTGTGGCCGGTCGTTTTGTTGCTCCGGGGAATCACAACGGCCCTGCCCAGGCCAGACTTCACCTGGTTATTGACAGTGCGCTCCAAGATTCCAAGCTCAGGGGGATTAATCCAATCGTCAGCCGTGTTCACTGCAGTCACAGGGACCTTGATCAGGCCTAGGTCGGCTTCGGGATCGTAAGTGTGAGAAGCGTTCCAGGCAAAGAGTTGGTCATTCGCGTCGTATCCCTCAATAGCGGGGATAATGCGTTCAACGTACGCATCCACGGCGTCACGAGTGGGGAAATTCCTTTGCCAGTACGCAGGCGACGAGAGCATGACTTGCTGCAGCATCAGAGCACCTCCCAGTCCGGATGTCGGTGTTTTTTTGTAGTCGCCTCCCTTCCACGCAGGGTCCCCGGTGATCATTTCGAGTAGAAACTTCCTCCAAAGCCTATTGTGACCGGCTATCTGAACCGGCAGGCAGGCAATAGGCATGAGGGCATCCATAAAGCCGGGATACATCACTCCCCACAACCATGTGTGCATACCGCCCATGGACACTCCCATGACGAGCCTTGTATGATTGATGCCGAAATGCTCCGTGAGAAGACGGTGATCGGCGCGAACCATGTCAGAATACTGGTAGTTTGGGAAGCGGGCGCGAAGATCGGTGTTGCTGGGTTTGCTGGAGTTTCCATGACCAATGCCGTCGGGGAGGATGATGAAGTAGTCCTCAGCATCAAGAACTTGGCCGGGGTTGAACAAGACGCTGGCAAAGTCGTCGTTGAGAAACTGTTCGCTCAACCCCGTGGTTCCATGCATGATTAGCACGGCGTTGGTGGATCCGTCTGAGGCAATTTTCAGCTTGCCCAAGGTTTGGTAGTGAAGCTCGAGCTCATCGAGCTTTTGGCCGGAGTCAAAGGTAAAGTCAGGGATGGTGTAATGGCCACTCTTGGTGTCTGGCCAAGCCGAATTTGCTTTGTTCTCTGCGATTGCCGTGGGTAGAATCGCGCTCAAAGCAATGAGGAACATGTCGTAGGATTTCATGTTGTCGTTGGACTGGGGATTCAAGTAGCGTGGTAGTTATCTTTGAAGAGGCGTTTGGGTTTGTTAGAGATGAGGGAATTGTTGTCTGGACTGGGCGATGGAGAGCTCCTCTGTTGGTAGTTATGGAAGAGATGTTGGGCTTAAGTACTTTTGTCTGCATGCGCGCAATGAGATATTACCATTTAAGAGATGTTTGCATACGCGTGTGGGGGGCTGTAACCACGGCCAACACTTGGCTGCAGGATCCGAGTGCGAGTTGCGAGGGTCAACCCGGACGGAGTCAAAGCGGTCAAAAGACATAGTGACATCCGTGAGAATTTTAATTTTACTCTAATTCTCTTATTAACGCTGTAACTATTGTTTCGTATGACTTTAACCTATCAAGAAGTTCCAAGTTGACCATTATGATATATTCAGTCATGCGAATTAATCTTCAACGTGAAAGTCTAGCTTGTAAAGTTCTCATTTTGTGCACAACGATAGAAGCAATAGTCAGGAATTTTAGAGGTATAATGAGAAGTTCATACTCGATCGCGGTTTTAAAATCCAAAGGCCTTCGGTGGAGGAGGTTGTGAATGTCAAAATCAAGCCTGCTATATCGTCATGGTCCGTACCTAGGAACGGAACTCCGTAGTAATTATTACAAGGCATCCGCCACAACTTCTGACGTAGGCTCGATTATTAAACATTATAGCTGACAGTAAGCCGCCCTGTCTGACCACCAGACGTGTACCAGATATCGATATGTTGTACATAGAAATCAATCATGAAGGCTCTCATCTTACTATCAAAATCCGTGTCCCGCGGCTTCAGATGATTACCGGGGAATCGTAGTTGAGTCGTGTGATTGAACCGCCTACCCAGTATCCACCGACGGCGCAAATTGAATCCGAGCTTCGAAGGTTGGCAGCGTATTGTTACTGGATCGTCCTGCAAGGCCCAGCTTCCCCGAAGAATGGCTTACCTGACTAGAGCACTGGAACATGTAGAACTAGCAATTGGCATTCTAGCAGGCTTATGCCACTCCTTTCTACTAGTGACTACCTGGATTGTTTGGCTGCTCCGTCAAGGTCAGCTCTACTTCAGAACAATACAGAGCCCTGTGTCATCCTATGTCCCTAGTACCACGATAGACCGGATGCTAATGTAGTTGCCCAATACTATAATTTCATGGCCGCATCGAAGGAAGAGAGCCAGTACCAGTGCTTGTTGCGACGGTACTGATTATTATAATATCTCTACCACGCCAAACAAGATATATCAGAGTAAATATATCAGCAAAAGAACACAGTATCTTTACACAAATAGTCATTTCAAACGGTACTAATATTGACATATTTAACACAGCATAAAACTATACGACTTTTGCAATAAATACTCTAGCCAAAACACATCGTACCCAGTATCATGCATGCTCCAAAGCTCATCCAAGAACTTGATTGCGGCTAGGTTAACTGGAAGCCTCGTCAATGAGAATAACTTTCGAAATTGCTCCCGAACCCTGTCTCGCTGAACGGCGTCCTCTTCTGTCAACTCTGTGGCTGCAGTGAACATCGGTAGTACTAGGAAGCGGTGGTTGAAATCGTTTTCCGGTAACTCGTCTATTATCCGAAGGATGTCTCTGGCGTGCTCATGCATGGCTTGCTTGCCACGGCTGGGGTCGTCGCAGCTTGGACCAAGCGGCGTGACGGGGGCTGACGCCATGGTTCGATATAGGAGGATGAGACCGTGCTTCCGGAAGGCATGGTTGACCATATAGCAGCTGTTGACTACTGGTTCGTATGCCAACAGTTGGCCTTCCAGAGCCGCCTCCACTACTGGATCACGAGAGCCTGTGTCGACAACAGCGCGGCAATAACGACCCAAGTTCCCCAGGAGGTATAGGACCTCGGTAGTATATCCGACGGTGGGGTTGTATTGGTCCCGCATGGCCTGAACGCACCGCCAGAGGTCCGCACTGTAGAGGGGAGGTTGATGGTCTGAATGTGGTAGGAAGGCGGTCGCCTGGTCCCAGCCCAGATATACCGCTACGGCAAGCTGGATAAAGCCGTCTTTTTCTGGACTCGGCTGGGCCAGCAACATGTTAAGGATGGCTCTGGCCCCGAACAGATGCTCCTTGCCAAAGTCGCCCGTCTCGTAGTGAATCCAGGCAGATCCGAGACCCAGCAGCAGGACGGTCAAGAGCGAACCCTGAACAGGTTGGCTGGTGTCTTGGAGCTCTTTTTGTATAAGAGATAATGCGTGGCCCCTCTGCTGCAAGTATTCGCCAACGGCCGAAGAGTCGAAGAAGTTCTTGTGAGCCACGCTCAGGCTTTGAATGGTGTGAATGAGAGATTGTGAGGACTCGAGATACTTGACGATGCCAAAAGCAAAGGGATTATTGCTAGGGTCTATGACCATGATCTGACTCGCCTTTTCGAGCCAGTATTGCAGCAGTCGGTGGTCAGCATCGAACGTGGAGAGCGGTCCCCCGGTCGTCAACCCGGGCACTTCGACCTGCCACCGGGCGCTCCTCATGGCAGAGCGGCAGACGATGCCCCGTTTTTGGCACCGCAGACAGATGGGGAATGTCTCGTCGCATTTCAGGTGTCTTTCCTTGCAGTCTAGGCAGCCGAACTGGCTCTTTCGTCTTCTATTGGGGCCGTCCCAGGCTTTCGGCCGACTCCACCCCTTGTCCTCGAGGCCATAGGGTTGCTTCTCCTGCCCGACAAAGCGGACGAAGAAGGTCGAGCTCATTCCCACGGGGTGTTTGCTGGTTTGGCTACCTGGGTTATTCACGGCTCGTGCGCCCGTTGGATTCATTGAGCTCTAGCAAGAGGAGGCAAATGAAGGCTCTGATGACGCTTGAGGCGGAGAGCTGACTAAGGATTGGTTGGACCGGAGTGAGACTTGGAGCGCCGACGATAACGAGATCTCTCTGGGGTAGTTACCCCACACTCTGCTTGATATCTCGGCTCTGCTACTGCGTTATCTCTTACTCTCGCACGTGCGTGTTCCATGTGACTCTCTAGGATTCCGAGTTGGCCGGCGCTCCCAAGAAGGCATAGCACAGGCAAGCTAGCGCAGCCCCTCGAGATCTGCCCAGAAGCGGCAGGTGGGGTCAAGCAGACGGAAGCAGGGGGCTGGGTCCGGGGATGACCGGAGCTCCAATATCACCAGCTTGTGCTTCTCTTTAAGATGAGGCCGTTCTTGCGGCAATTTCAGCTGCAATTAACCAACTTGTTCAAGGACTTGTTATCCCAAGTATCAACATGTCTCCTCTTCGCTACGACCCAGAGTTCGGGCAGGGCCTGGCAGACGAGATGGCCTCCCTCCCTGCGAACCTGCCACCGGACCACGACTTTGAGGGACGTCGAAAGCTCTGGGAGCAAGTTCAGATCCGGCGCAATACTCTCCTGCCCGAAACCCCGGATGTAGATGTCACGACTCACCAGGTTCCTGTCGCCGACGGGACCAAGATACTGGTTTACCGCGTCTACCCAGCCATATTGGCTTCCAGAAGTATACCTCCAGGCCCGGCAATCTTGCATGCCCACAGTGGAGGCATGATCGTGGGCTCGGTTCCCTTTGGTCTCAAGCGCCTTAGATTGCAGGCCTCGGAGTGCAATCGCCAGATCTTCAGCGTCGAATACCGCCTTGCTCCAGAATCGCCCCATCCAGCCCCAGCAGAGGATTGCTATGCCGCCTTGGAATGGCTGGCCGCCAATTCTGACGAGTTCAACATCGACCCAGGTCGTATAGCGGTCATGGGAGAGAGTGCTGGCGGTGGACTTGCTGCGGCAGTTGCGCTGATGGCCCGGGACCGTGGCTTCCAGCCCCCCTTGGTCAAACAGATCTTGGTGTATCCCATGATCGACGATCGGACAATAAAGCCTGACGGGACGCTTGAGCCGTTCGCCAACTGGACATACCACAACAACTTGGACGCCTGGTCGGCCATATTGGGCGGCTTGGACAAGGTCGGGGCGGATGATACAGACCCTTACGCGGCGCCTGCCAGAGCAAAGAACTTGGCAGGGCTGCCGTCGACATACATTGAAGTGGGCGGCCTGGATATCTTCCGAAACGAGTCCATCGAGTACGCACACCGTATTGTGAAGGAGAATGTCGAATGTGAGCTGCATGTATACCCAGGCGTGGCGCATTCCTTTGAGTCGATTGCGCCGCAAGCAGCAGTAACAGCAAGGGCCCTCAAGAATCAGTATGCTGCCATGAAGAGTTTTTAGCGTGGCATGAAACACTAAACAAGATACTAAATACAATTCTCAAATTATACAGTGATATTAACTTGCGAAATATCTGATCACTACTCTTCTTTCATTCCAATTGAGCCATTGTTTATTCAGTCCATACACCGTTACACGTAGATAATTAATGAAATAACGGGGCATTGCTAAAAGACAAAGTTCAAGATAAAACCGAAAGTCCAAAGCTCACATCACTAGTATTACAACTCTGCCACCCTTAGACAGATGAGAGGAAGCACAATGGCAAAAGAACACAGTTTCTTTACACAAATAGGCATTTTATCGGCCTAATGCCATACAACACTTAAAGGCTCACATCACAGTCTCCCGACACGGTCACGAGCCTTGTCTGTGTTACGCAGAGCCCTAAGGGCCGCAATCCCGCAGAGCGAACCTTGCTCCAGTGCGCCGTCGATAGAGGCCCTCCAGCCATGCGCCCAATCTCCAGAAGCGAAATGGATAGCCCCGTGAGGGCTCTGCAGCTCATCCTGATACTTGCTCATATACTCAGGCAGCCACCATGCCGGACCACCGTTGGAGTAGGGGTCAGTAACCCAATTGTGAAAAACCTGCGCGCAACACTCCAGTCAGACAACAGGAAACAACACGTCCTTCGGGTATAACTCACAGTCTTGTTGATCTTCATGGGATGCAGGTCCTGGAAAGCCTGGATGACTTTTTCGGGGTCTCGCTCAGGAACAAAGTCCTCCTTCTCATCCCCCCCGAAGCCAACAATGTGTGCCTCTCCTTTAGGAGTGACATGGTCGCCGTAGCCCTGGACCAGATATCCAGGAGATTTCATTCCGTTCCAGGAGGCCAGACCAGGCCCTTCCGCTACAGCGTGCACCTTGGACATAAAGTTGATGTGGCCAATCTCAAAGGCCTCTCGTCGCTTAGGACTCAGCGGCGGGCTAAACTGGATGGTCTTGAGAACGTTGAGAGGGATAGTGGAGATGACCTGGCGAGCCGTGAACACCTCGTTCCTGGAGCTGGTCACGGTGACTGACCCATAGGTCCCTTGCGTCTGGTCGGATATGGACTTGACCTCGGTGTTGAAAGCATATTCTAGGCCGAACTCGGCCGCCTCGTCGAAGATCCTCCGGGCAAAGGCAGACTGGCCCTCCCGAAGCTTATAGGTAGTCCAGATGTCGCCAAAGTTGAGTGACGAATGGGTAAGAAGAGCGTGGGCGTGGATACAATCCCAAAGGCTCGAGTTCTCCACCTTGGCACCGGTCACGAGAAGAATCAGCGCCGACAGAACGCCCAGCTCCTCAGCGGTAAGAAGGTGCTTGATCTCCTCAATCCGGTCTATGGCGTATTTTTTATCCATCTCCTCGACTATACGGCGAGGAACCTGAACATTGTCGAGCTGAGAGTGCGGGAGCGGGCATATCTTGCGGCACATGTCTCCGTCGACGTTGATGAAAACGTCCCAGGCATGTTGAGTAAGCTTAGCAGCTTCTTCGTGAGTCAGGTTTCGAGACGGCGCGCCTATCATCCCGGGTCAGCAATGCCTTCGTGTGTAAAAACGCACCAACACGGTCTTACCAGGCACGTTGAGAGTATAATAGTCGTTCTCGAGACCGGGCCGGCGAGAGACTACCAGGTCCTTCTCCATGCCATACCTGAACAGCTCCTTGAGCACATATCCAAAATGTTGATTGACCCAGGTGCCACCCATCTCATACAAAAATCCTAGCTAGTGTCAATACCAGAACTCAAAGGCTGGGAACATCTTGGCGCAGAGAGAACCACCCACCCTCGTGCTCAACAGTGTATGTGCGACCTCCGATACGATCTCGTGCCTCGAGGAGAAGAACCGAACGGTCTGCCCAATTCTTAGTATCAAAGTCAAGGTGAATTATTCCTGATGAATGACTGACTGCTTGTAGACAAATCACGGGCGGCAGCAAGGCCAGCATACCCTGCGCCAATCACAATGACATCGTAGGTGGGCGAGTTGGAGCTTCGTCGCTCTGGGGGGTTGATGACGCCTCTGCACTTTAAGCCCCCCTTTTTGGTGCCGTGAGCCTCGGTCCAGACATATCCGTCCGCGGTAGCTTGCATCGTGAATTGGGGAGGTGTAAAGCTGTTATGTGTTCAAGCAGGCCGTCCAAGATGCCAGTGCGTCGTCTTGAGCAGGATGGAGATACAAAGTTTTGAGGTGATGTTATATGTAAATATAGATAGAAGAAGCCTACAGTCGTCTGTGCGATGAGAAAGGAAAAGGAAAGCAAGCAAGCTGCCATTGACGGACCAGACGCAACTCAGACACTTGGGGCACATCCTGGCAAGGCATCATGTGGTTTTCGTGAACAGATATAGCGCAGCCAATTCTGGCCATTTCCCGGTATCATAAACGCAGCCTGCCTTTGCCATGCTCCCCAGATAAGACCCTAATTAGCAAATGGTCGTTTAGGGACCGTGCAGGGCAGGATGGGAGGCCCCCGGCAAGCTGCGTCATCTCGAGAAATGACCAGATCTGGGACGCTAACCAACCTGACACCGTGTTCTTTTGCTGGTATGTTTCTTCTGATCCGTCTAAGTGTGGCAGAGTTATGATACCAGCCAACCAGATGGCAGGTGGCGATAAACATTGATGACTGGTCACCAGCATGAGCATGGTAGAAAGTCAGGGAAGCTACCTAGACTACCTACTTAGATATGGCACTGGTTCGGGAAGTGTCCAAATCAGGAGGTGTGGCTCCTCTACGTGTGGGCATTTATGCCGGCCCGGATCACCGGAGTTAGGGGCGGTGGACCACACTGTAACGCTGCGGGTGGATGGCCGTTGACTAGCCATGCTGCTGAGGCTTAGATTCCAGCTCATCTAGGAACCGACGAGGC
The DNA here is from genome assembly GCA_013623625.1 of Fusarium setosum. NCBI lineage: Eukaryota > Fungi > Ascomycota > Sordariomycetes > Hypocreales > Nectriaceae > Fusarium > Fusarium setosum. Next base: position 1,290 of record JABFFE010000033.1, on the reverse strand, counting down.
TCCAGGTTCCATCGAGACGAATCAGAGTTTTGATCGAAGCACACACATGTTTATGGAAGCGGGAACAAAAGACCGGACAAGTGCCCCCAGCTAATAGTCAGGTGCATATCATGAGATTACAGCTCGGCACGCCCCTGACGGCCTGTAGTCAGTTATCTAGGCTATTTGGCAGCGTCTTGCGAAGCTGTGCAGGGTTGCCTGCTATGACAGAAAATGGTGGAAAGGACTTTGTGACAACGCTTCCCGCCCCAACCGTCGACCCCCTTCCTATCGTCACGCCGGGGCAGATAGTGACATTCCCTCCGATCCAGCAATTGTCTTCAATGTGAATGGGCTTGCCCAGCTCCGGGCCGCCGCAACCTTGCCTGACGGCCGGGTCCAACGGGTGACTGGCTGCAAACAGGGACACGTTTGGGCCAATGAGGACGTGTGCTCCGATAGTGACCTGGCAACTGTCCAAAACAGTCAGCCCCGAGTTGAGGAACGTGTCTGGTCCAACCTGAAGGTTGTAACCGTAGTCGACAAAGATTGGAGTTGCGATGACAGGGTCCTGGGCGAGCAGCGCATCGTCCACTTGCCGACTCGACGTAACGGGGCGCAAGGGTGTCTCGTCTCCAACTATCCTAGCCAGCTCTTTAGTCATGCCCTGATAACGCCGGCTTGTCGGTCCTTACCTCCTCCAAAGCTCAACCTGCTCCCTCCGGCTGGCATCCGGGTTCTGGTTAAGGAGGGCGCAAGCCTGGGCGCACCGTTTCCTCGCGGCCACTAGCTCGGGGGCTGACGTTTGGTACAGCTCCCCTCTGACCATTTTCTGGTACTCTTCTGACTGGAGAAGTTGGGCCTTCATCTTCAACTTTTGGTCACGACGGGATTTGGTCGGATTGTAAGAGAGGATAATTACGGCCTGGAGAGTGAGCCGTAGGTGGGAGCGTATCCCGGACAGCTGATAGAGGGGAAGATATAGCTTGTCGGGACCGCAACTTGCCCGACGCTGGCGTCTTTATCTCTACCAAGGCCATACCAAACCAGCAGGGAACACAGGCAGCCCCGTGCCGCCAGCCTCTTACTGGACTAGTGTTATCTGGGGTGCTGACAGCCGCCCGGGATAATGCTGAAAGAGGAAATTGCGGGGTTATGTAACTTAGATTCAGGGCGCGGGGAAGAGATGATACCGCAGATTGCGGGGGCTACAAACGTTCAGGAGTGGTCTTGTACGATATCAAGACTACAGTAGCTACTACGTAGTTAATATAGGTAGGTAATAGTAAAGTATACTATTATAGCTAATTA
>JABFFE010000032.1:0-49784 GCA_013623625.1 Fusarium setosum | reverse complement strand
GCGATCCTGAAGCGACGAGGTATCGTAAATGAATCGAAGCAGCATCCGGCCAGCTATTTCTGATCTATATAAGCGTCAGTGACAAACATTGTTCTTCAGCATCATTGACTAACGGTATGTGATCGTTCGGGCGATCGGGACAAGTGACAGTCGCACTGGAAGTCATGATGACAAAGAAAGACTTGGGCACCGCCTCGTGTTGAAAGCTAGCAAGGTAGTAAAGAATGTGAAAGGACTATTGAAGCAAGAGGTAAAGAAGAGAAAGGACCCGTAGCTGAAGAGGCAGTGCCTTCTGGCGAAGCCAAAGTGGGAAATAAAAGATGGACACAAGCATCAAGGCCTCAAGTCTATTGTCTATGGCTCTGGAATGAAACAAGCTAAGGAAGACTGGGCATGGCTCTCTTTATAGTCATCTGTCGGACCAGTATTGGGTTGGTAGGTAGTCGAAAGTGTCTGTCTCAAGACGAGGAAACCGAAGAGTACGGGCATGGCGGCCACCGATATGTAGGTGTAATATAGGCACTCCCCTGCTATATTATTGAGATTCATCACATAAGTCGATCGCTGATGAGGGCGGTTCTCATGGCGATCTAATCTTAGTGGTAGATGTGATCCTGGTTGAGCCGTCTAAAATAGCACACCCTGGCAGTACTATAGCCTCTGCTTCGATCGTGGACCTGTAACAAGCACCAGACATCGGCGCTCGCTTGAGCCACATAATGAGCCTAGTATCGCTCCTCGTGTTTGCGGCTCCCTTTTTGGTCTCGGAAAGCGACAAGAAAGGTACATTGGCTATCGTGTTGTCAAGCCTCTGCGATTGTTCTTGGTTAGCTCCCTATCATGTCACACGCTATTATTAGGCTGCGATTTGCACCACTCGTACCGTACTGGAGCTGAATTGGATGGAACATGGGGAGCTGAGAATGGGCCTGCTCCCAATAGAAATAAAGTCGGCGGATGAGCAGGTGAGCCACGGGGTTGCTTTGCGCATGACAACGATCATGGCCGTTGGGCTGGCTTCGACTGCCAACCGGGGACATTGCTTGATTGGCTATTTGGCATTCAATAGTCAAGATCCTTGCCAGAAGAGTGTCTCTGATTTGTGCCGATAACTCCGTTATTGACACACGTGGTTGGCCTCAAGGGCTGGATTGACACAATCAATGGACCTCCGTGATGGAGAGGCAGACAGTTCCATGCACGATCGAAGAGTCGCTACGAATAACCTTTTTAGGAAAGGCAAGTACACGGGATCCGAGTGTCAAGGAACATGCATTTTGCCAGGGAGGTCGGGGTAATGCAGGCGAGCATCTCAGCACTGGACTACGCTGGGCCAACTCTAGGCAGGGGCCAGGCAGCAATGGCATAGGCTAAACAGTTATGGAAGCTTTTGGAAGATGTCAAACAGTTGGTTCGCTCTGCTCTGCTCAGTTCTCATCGTAAGCTTATGTCGCCATAGGCGTCCGAGTCGTCGTTCACGTAGCGGGCGAGGATGATGTGACCAACGATGTAATTGACCCGAAATGGATGATCTAATCTCTCTGTATGATTCTGTATAGCGGTATACTTATAAGACAGAGGAAGATTGAGGTGGGACCGGCCCGGGTTGAACACTATCGGGGGGGCTTTGGTCGCACTGACAAGAGTAGTTCTGAAAAGAAGAGCCAACGGATGAGGCGTGAGAGATATCGCCAATCGAATTCAAGAGCCTCAATTAATTACTGGATTGGCGTGAGTGCGAATACGAGCAGGCGCCTTAAACAACGAGGGGCAGTCAGTGCTGGTTCAACAGGATCAATGTGCAACATGGTTGCCTGTGCCGAGGAAGAATTAAAGATGAGGCTTGAGCACTTTCAATACGTGTTGGACATATTTTGCTTCAAAACTGCACATTCTTCCCGGTTGGGAAAAGTATAGTGGTCTTGCACATTGCGAATTCGTCGAGTGTTTGTGCAAGGTCAGGGGTGAGACATGTGAACTTGACTTCTCAACCTCTTCCATCCATGCTTGCCTTGGCCGTGAAACATCTTGAGTGGTTAAACTATGCAGTTTCAAATATTCGCCGATAGTTTGCCGTCCTCGTTAGCCCCATCGAGCAACCATGTAGCCTCGAGAGTCACCACATCGCTTCAGTCACTTTGGGCGCGCTCCAGAACATAATTTTTTGGATACTTGATTCAAAGCTTACTACCTGTGCTAACAATATCCTTGTACTTGATTCTCTTCTCATATGGACTGCTTGGACTACCGACGGGCTTCTGATCGTTGCTCGTCAGAACAGACGAAATGGCGGCAATTCTCACGGCGGCTGCAGAAGTAACAGCGGACAGAGTAGGCGTGAGACCGTGAATGAGGCGATCCTGGAGAGAGGATGTGTCGTAAATCAAGCGAGGGAGCATCGTGTGATGGACTTCACTTCTATCCAGTATCAGTACCAGGAAGCCTGTCGGACCGGGGTGGCTCACCGTGCGCCAGTGTTTCTCTGAGCTGGGAGAGGGAAGGGCTTAATATTCGCCATTGCGGGCAGAAAGGTTATGGTAATAATGAGGGTACAGAGGCGAGGTGTTCTTCAGATTCCGCAGAGAGTTGAGCGAGCAGGAGGGTGGAAGACTTCTCGAGGCCAAAGTTGAGGACATCGCTGAGTAGTAACGAGGCCAGGTTTTGGGACGACAAGTATGGAGCCAAAGGCGGCGGATAGGAGGGCGATATCCTATACGTATACGATGGAAAAAGAGGAGTGGATGATGTCCTTGGCCAAGGGAAAGCTCCCCGACTTTTATAGCCGGACTGTGGCCTCAATAGAGCCACTGTTCTTAGACAGCTCTCCATTAATTCGAGGGTAAGAGCAACGCCGGGCAACAGATCAGATGCAGAGTGCTGTTTTTGCTTATTTGTGACTCCGTGTACGCCATGCCCGGCTGTCCCGGGGGTTGTGTCTTTCTGCAGCAAATGCTCGTGTGATGTCGATCCAGGAACCTGGACGATGCATCAAACAGCGAGGTCAAGTCTGCCTGGCGACACAAGCAACGGCTGAGGCTTGGCGGGAAACCACATCTTCGTAATGAAATTTCAAGCCGTTGTCGTCTCTTTCCTCATGGCCCCATCACACGCGCGATAAGCCTGTAAACGTATTCTGGGGGGAGGAGGTTGGGGTTCTCTAATGCCGTTGATTTTGTCGTCCCCATGCTTCTCGTCTCACTCGTCCCATGTGAATAAGGCCCTGTCAAGCATGTTGCTGTCGGCGTGATTGACGGGTTGCGAAGCAAGTCGCCCCCCCTGCGTAGCAGAGTGTAACTTGAGCAATCCCACGATGCGCTTACCACTGCCTATGATGTAAGGATAAGAGTTGTGCTTGCCGATGCGAGTCAGCCGGGACTGTTCTTCAAAATGCTGAAATGGTCGGTCCGACGCCGGGCGTGGCTTGAAGCCACCCCGACCGCATTGGTTTGCCCCAGCGCCGTTCCGGGCATGCAGCGCCCTCTTGGTGGTATTTGATGCGTTGTCCAGTGGCTTGCTGGCTCAGCTATTAGGCAATCAGCATCCGAGTTTCAACGTTTACCTTGAGTGTGGTGCGCTGGGCTACGACGCTTGAGGCGAAACAGCCCAACGCCCGCAGATCGAAAGGGGTCAAACTCAGTCCCCCCCGCCCCAAGCCCAAGCATTCACAGCCTATCGTCCGGGCTGAGAGTGGCGACCCTTGCGTTCATGCTGCACTCGAGGAAGAAGCTGGGAGATGCCTGATATTAGACCAAGGCGCAGAGATAGGTATGTGAATGTTGTTGCAACTACAAAGACTTGTACGATAGATCTAGACAGCCTGAACTAAGGCGAGCTTAGTCCGAAATGTTCAGTCAAGAGGCCTTGGAGAGGCAAAGATTGGACGATAATAGTTGACTGGCCCATGTGATGGGGAATTAGCTGAGGCCACCGGAGAGGGTGAAGGAAGTGAGACATCCGTACGGGTAATCTTCAAAGTACGAGTTTAAAACGAAAAAGAAACGAAATGAACAACTCAGCAACCGATATGAACAATGGAAGTCGGATATGTTATTACCTGGGCTGTGAGGTGACGTGTTGAGCAAGGCTCAGTCGGATGAGACAAATGCAGCAAGCTCTTTTTGCTCGCGTGAAACTCGGGGATGGGCTATTGGCTATCCGCGTCTGCCCTGCACTATAAAGTGTAAAAACTCTCTTAAATCACATTTCTCTGTCAATTCGGCCAGCGATTGGGCTATGTCGCAACGGGTTCCGCGATCAATGATTCATTAGGTCTCTTGGTGAGGGTATCCTGGGATCAACAGAGGTAAACAAAGCCGAGTAGCTGGCCTCATTGCTAGTTAAATAAAGCTTTTTGAGGCCTCCATCACATGATAGATCATCTCATGTGCGAAATGGCGCCTAGCACCTGCTGCTCAATGGGAGATCGGGCCAGTTGTCTGCGCTATTCATTGAGGCAAAGCGCTGTCTGGATACAGTATCTGGCGCTAATGCAACGTCCAGAAGCATTGCACTGCATGCCATGCGTAGTGTCGCATAAACCTATGGGGGTAAAAGAGGAGAATTTTGAGGCGACGTCTCGGTATCCTTGAAGCCATGGGCTCTCGAGGGCCTGGTGAAGAGACAGCGTGCGACAACATGGCCTGCCAAACTGCTCTGCGTAACTGTGAGTGGGGTTTTCTCTTCAGCTGCTGATTAGTGAACAAATTTCCGCGACCCTTGAGCCGGAGGTTATCATGTTCTTACCAACTCCCCTAGGATATCTATGTATGTCAAGACCGTCATTCCACGAAACTGAGAATGAACGGCGATTTTTCTCCCCTGTCCCAGTTGGTTCACGCGATAGATCTTCCTGAGACCCGGGAACTCCTTGCTAAGAGAAGAGGAAGGGTATCCTTGGTTTGACAGCCGCTCCATCGGGTCCAGCTGGGGAAGCCCTGCGCGCTAATTGGACTAAAGCGAGAGAGGATCGACAGCCGTTACAGGTGCCCTTACCGCAAGCGCAATCCCCGGGACTACCCAATCTGGGTGACGCAAACTTCCTCCAGACATCTGTCCTCCATTTAACGTAAAGCGCTGTGCATCCTCACCAATAATTATTTCCGGCGCCAATCTGAACTTACACAAGTCAGAGCCGAAACTGTGCATACAAAGGAGAAAGCCAAACCACGGATGGGTGTTTCGTCATGTTTACCAGCGTACCGATACATCCAACTAAAACGCCTTCGCCTTGCCAGCTTCAACATTGTCAGTGCCCCCCCACAGCCATGGTTCAACCTCACCGGGGCGGAAGAAGTGGCCGCAGTGCGTCGATTGACACTGTAGTGCCATAGCGAACCACGTCCGAGCTTGGCTCGGCGTCGACCAAGGCACCCTTGTTTTGGGTGTCATTAGCTTTGATCAAGAGGTCGGCGGCGGTTAAGCTGAGATTTGGGGCCGAAATCGTGGGGAATAGCATATCGACCAGGTCGTGGAAGTCTTTAGGGTGCCGGACGCTATGGCTGCTGGGATAGCGTGTCCCCATTCCTGCATGTGCTCGGTCGATCGCAGGAACATTTTGTGGCCGTCCAATCGGCCAAGCCGCTCCTCGAATGCACGGCACATGGTGAGCGTCCCGATGTCACAAGAGACGTGATCTTCGTACGAAGAAATTGCCAGCACCCGCCTCGGCCGCGCCTCCTCGAGCGCAACCGGCGGGTTTTAGATCGCTCTCCTTATCTCCTCGACCGTATCCTTGGCCTGAAGAGACGGTGGAAGGATAGTTTGGACGGTATCCGCATCCCCAATCGCCTTGGCAAAGGCCTTGGAGTCTCGCAGGTCTGCTAAAGCGATCACGAAGCTAGCCTCACGTAGTCGCGCCGCCTTTGACACATTTCGTAAGATTGCTCTGACTGGCACGCCCGCGTCGCGTAGTGTCAATGATGTTGTATGGCCAACTTGGCCGGCTGCTCCGATCAGCGCAAGTTCTCAAGTAGTGAGCTTGCGATGCGCTGCACGGATACAGGTGGATCTTTGAGGAGGCTCGGATTTACTCATTTGACATTTCAGTCCTACTTCAGGAGCTCTGGGATCCCTTGACATAGAAGTCAGAGTCGCTTAGTTTGGCCCGCAGTACCCAAACTTTGGCCAGTCGCTAATCGAGCCGCTACGGCCCGTCCCGCCCAGTCGCGATCTGACTTTACCGGTTCGGCCAATTGGCTTGATCGGTCGAAGCATAACCTTCTGGTAGAGTTAACGTTGACCTCGTCTTGCGCAGAGCCTGGGCAGGATATTTACATTAAGGCAAGACAGGATATGAATAGCCCTTCCCTTGTATTTTATCGTGATAATGCTTTTTCAAGGTTGATGCCAGGCAGGCAGTGTTTAACAGGGTGTGTCGGGCCAACTGTCCACGGTCTCAACCCATCACGGGGGCTGCGATCCAATCAGCATCCTTCTTTGCACATGTGAATAACCTCACACCCCGCGAAAGTACTCCTTCTCTATCACAGGATAATATCTGAAGGCGGACGATCCTTAGGGGTCTGGCGCGACACCCATTGTCGAATGCGAAGATGACTCGAATGGTTTTTTTTTTTTTTTTTTTTTTAAACGCACCTGAGCTCCTCATATATATTGGAGCATTACGTAGATGTAGGTTGGAATCAGACTTGTTGATGCAAGTCAGTTCTGGTTGTTTCTGAGGATCAAGCTTTGCGCGCTTTCACCAACAACAGCGGGCGCGGGAAACTGCCTGGCGACCGTATTCACATCGCTGACAATATCCACAATGGGTAGCAACTGGAGGTGCTTAAAGGGCATCCTTGCCAGGACATTCTCTGCCCGGTCGTTCTTTGCCTGGTCAATCTTTGTCTGGTCATTCTTTGTCCGGTCATTCTCTGCCAGGACATTCTCTGCCCAGTCATTCTTGGCCAGTCATTTTATCGGTAGCAGCTTGGATAAAAATATGTTTGATGCGAAGATGGACCCGAAATGAATCGTGTGGGCTTCTGCCCACCATCACAAACACCAGAAACCCTCTTAAGATTGTCTCTCGAGGTATCGCCGTATACGTGTGAGCATATCGCTCGATGGCACTCTGAGAGCTGGTAAAATCATCCTTTAAGTGTGAAGTTAATGAGTGCCTTTGTAAAAAAGAAAAATTTCTGCTTCTTGGATTGGCTAAGGGATCATGGTATGAAAAATGAACGGAGTCATTGCCCAGCTAAACCTCCGCGTGACGCAAGTAAAACTGCTTATGTAGATTAAGTTATTATATTTCAGTAGACTTGGTTGAATTAGACAAGCTGGAGTTAGTAACGCGGTGGTTATTAGCAAACTTGGAATAAATGAATGGCTGAAACAGAAAAAAAAATCACTAAGTCCAATTTAATGTCGAAGGGATGCCATGAACCATCAACTTCCAATGAGTCAAGTGAGTTGCTGATCTTAGACGTCGATAAAAGGAAACCAGGCGCGGAAAAGAGACTAACCATAGGAACGAATATGGCAAGTAAGAATTTCCCTTTCTGTCTGGATTCCTGTTTGTGGTAATTCACAAGAGGTTTGTCTTAGTCGTTTTGGCCGCGATTGAAACTTCGACAGCAATATTGTCTTCCAGCGTTGGGAGCTGCTTTTAAGATGGATAGAAATAAGAGAAACATCAACCAGTTTGCACTTAATGGCTACTGGAAAATACAGGCGCTTTTGGTCTTGTTGTAGGTGTTGGATACCACCCCCAGGCCTCCCAGCTGCCCCCCAAAAAAGTATATAAACCCCCATCGCCCACCCTCACAATTCCCACGTCCTTCACTCTTCAACCCAACCCCTAAAAAAATTCCGAGCTCCTCATTTTGAGTTTTTATTTCAAAGGCCATGGATAGGATGTCGGACTTGCTCTCAACTCTGCCCTTTACAGCTGCAGACGAGGGCACATCTCTGTCTTCCAGTGACCTGCTTCTCGACCGGCCTGCCTCACCTCAAGTCAAGGCCGAGCCTCCATCCCCTTCTTCTTCTTCTTCGTCCCTCGCTGGCCAGGCTATACAGTCCCGGCCTGCGCGTAGAAAACGCAAGAGACCTTCGCAGGATGACGCACCCGACGAAGCTATCGCCAGCGCTCCTCAATCCCGCCAAAAGCAGCAGAAGGTGGACATGAACCTTGGCTGCCCTTACCGGAAATGCGACCCTTGGATGTTCAACGTCCGCGACTACCAGATATGCGCAACAAGATCGTTTAGGTCCATCTCTGAACTCAAGTCAGCGTCCCCGTTGCGTATTTTATCATTTCTAGACACTGATGATTGTACGATTAGGAAACACATCATGGAGGCGCATCAGGAGCGGAACCTCCCCGTCAAGTGTGACAAGTGCGACACCCGCTTTCCTCACGATAAAGCTCTCGAGGACCATGTCAAAAGCGACCTCTGTATTCTGAAACCGCGCTCCATCGGAAGCGCCTACAATTCCGGCATCACCGAATCCATGGAGCTCCGGCTTCGCGATCGTCGAGTGAAAACCCAGGTCATGTCCTGGGAGTCTCTTTGGACCACCATCTTCCCGGACCGCCCTTCTGTCCCATCTCCAGGTAATTTTGCTCCTTTCTGTGGGAAAAAAAATGTTGTTGGGGCAGGGTAGACTGACCGTGGTTGGTATATCTAGATTTTGAACCCATCACGGAGGGCGCTGAAGTCAGGCGGTCCCTGCTTTACGATCTGTTGCGGCTTCAAGTGGGCGGGCGGATACCAAAGCTGTGCAGGCTGTTGGAAACCCGGGGTGACCCAGAGGATGCCTGGAAGGAGATGGAAAAGCTACTCAAGAGACGGTCGAGAGTCTCTGGAACGGCTTGATAAAGGATGAGAACGGTTGGGCACGGTTAGTTGTTGTTTTATAGAGGTTAGAGTCGCTTAGCTTAGCTCGCAACTCTGGTTTTATAGGTACGCATAGATATAAACTTGTACTTATTCTAAGCCAAGTGATCTTGTAGCAATTCCAGATCTTCCCCGGATTCTCCACTTCACGCCACGGCCCGTCCCGCCTGGGCCTGCGATCCAATCTTACTCGCAAGAGCTTAGGCTGCGAAGAAAGTTTAAATACCTTCGCCGGACGTCGTCCTCTATGGCTGTGTTTAGGGAATGGGACTGGGCATTTGTGCACTGGGGTGATCTATTTGAACATGAACTAATGACCCAAGTTTCTCTTGTACAATGGCCTACAAGTCTTCCTCCCCCATGCCATCTTACCGCCCAGTCATCCCTCCTTGTTCGCGGTTTAAAGCTCTGCACTCTGGATATCTAGCTCAAGCCTGGTTGTTCGCCTTGTGATCCTCTGATTTCTTATTGTCGCTGTCAGGATTCTTTGGGTTGTCGGTGTTGGGTGGGGGTGGTGTTGCGACAAGAACTGCATCAGCGGCAGAGGATTGGATCAAGCGATCCTGAAGCGACGAGGTATCGTAGATGAACCGGTTAAGCATTGAGTCATCATCGTCGAGCCTATAGACTTGTATCAGTTCTTGAGGTCCTGGTTTGATCCCGACGCCTTACATTCTCTCCCTTTCGGGGGGGACTGAGGTGGTGGTAGGTGCGAACACCATTCGGCACAACGACAAGAGGCACATAAGAATTCAGTACTATTCTTAAAAGGGCTCGGTATAGATTTAAATAGAATAAAGACGGGTAAAGGCTAGTGCGAGCAGAAACAAGAGTGATTGCAAAGTATAAGATAGAAGGAGTTTGGTTTGTTAAAATAAGAGAGAACAAGTACGGGACAGTTTAGGATAAGCCGCCCGTTCTTTTTAAATGTGTGTCATCTGGACTTGCCTTCAATCAGTTCTGTATCAAACAGAGATAGTTCCGAGATGCCTTGGAAGGCGGAGGGCGGAGGGCAGGCATAAGAGCATCCAGCCACCCAGGAAACGCGGCTGCATTCTACCGAAGCGAATGTGGGAGAGAAAATTTTAGGGAAGAATTCAAGTAATCTGATGTGCGGAGGCATGGATGATAGTAGGGAGCTTAGGAGATAGGGGACTAGGCCGTCTCCATTCATAGCACTACTACTCTTTCAGTGTACCGAGTGAGTATTTGATCAGTTGCGATACTTGAAAACTCCACGGTCTTTTGTCTGGACGAACTGTCTACCGTTCCTTGACTGCTTAAAAAAAATACTCTTGCTAATACAGCATGTCCGTCCCATTGTCCGGGCCCATGAGCCTCGTTTTCCCCCATTTGTGAGGCCTGCCCGATGCTCGTTCAGTTGGATTCTCCATGCGCTTGATTCAACTGTGCATCAGCTAATCACAAGCTGAGGTGGTCTTGCGGAACGCCTGGCTCCGCACGTATTACGCATTCTGGCTAGCGCTACTTTCAGCCAACCGCGGATGCCTCTTTTTCTTGACCACCAGACGACATTGAGTCCTGTTGCTATGTCAACTTACGATTCATCTCTTAAATGTGCTATAAAATCTAGGCACCCATGGTATACGATATGCGAAGCCTCTTTGGTAGGTCATTCTATGGCGACTCACATGGCTTCTTATATCGGTATGGTAGATAGGTATGTGAATGTCTTTTCATAAACTTATCCTAATACAACGGTTGGATTTAGGGTTATAGTTACGATGTGAGCTATTCTCATCTCAGTATTGCTCTAGAATCTGGCCTGTTGGAGCCTTGGCGAACTCAAGCGCCAAGCTGCAGCTAAGCCTCATTAAACAACCAGAAGGGAAAGATGTCGTCATGCAGCCCGCATCTGCCAGTTGCCCCGTCATCCTTGAGGTAGTGCTAAGCACCCAGTAAAGCCCAGGTTGCTTCTGGCCCCAACCTCCGTAATTACTGTCGATAAACGAGACTGCTAGATGGCGACTTGGGTGAACTCCCCCAATCAAACAATACCGCCTGGAGACATGAGGTATCATGGGATGCTCGGGACCTGACTGAGGGACCCTAACGTAAGCCCATCGAGGAAGCGTCGATACCTGCGTAGAGTCGCCGATATTAGCATTTGTCGAATGCCAGGTATGCTGCGTTGTAGGTAGCTGGTTAAGTGATTTCGTTAGCCTGCCGTTGTGGCACGCCTTGTGCATGCCGCTAGACAGGGGATCGAGCAAGGATTCGGCACCCCTGGCTGGTTGGAAACGAGCCGTTGCTGCGACAACCTGTTGACGGACATGGTTGAGAACGCAACCAAACCGATGGCCGGCCATACTATGCCTGCGTGCTAAATCTCGATTCAAAACCGCAACTGCGACTTGACTTTCCAACTATTACCTTGCAGGATCACCACTAATTTCTCCAGTTCCCAGAACCGAGCTCATGTCCTCTCCACAACCTTCTATCCCGTTGGCCGGCGACTTTGACTGGCTCGACTGGCCGCCACTTCTGGACTACGATCCGTCGCCCCAGCAGGATCCTGCTCCTCCTCAATTCATCCGCGACTCAGCAACGCCAAGTCCCCAAGGCACCAAGAGACGACATGATGAATCAGTACGAGGTAGCTCGTCTCGACAGGGAGAGAGAGAAAGCAAAAAGCCAAGAGCGGGTGTTCAGTATAGCTGTCCGTACCGCAGGCGAAACCCTCGAATGTTCAATGTCCGCGACTTTCATGCGTGCGCCAACAGATCCTTTTCAAGCATTACTCTTGTGAAGTGAGTACCGCCTCTTTTATTGCCTACGCCTAACTGATATCTAACGACGCCCTAGGCGTCATGTCATGACAAACCATCAGTCCAAGGACTTCACATTGCAGTGTCCCAGCTGCAAGTCGTGGTTCCGGAAACCAGCCTTTGATAGCCATTCTATGAACCAGACTTGCTCCATGCTGCCACCCCCCTCCGTCGATGAATATGACAAAGGAATTACGAAGGACATGGAGGATAGGCTTAGAGATCGTCGGTCCGAGACTCAGGTTTTGGCGTGGGACGACCTCTGGCGCACGATATTCCCCAGCACAGACATCATAGCCCCAGGTGAGTGTCGCTTCTGGTTTGTTAACCTCCTCCTAGGGTCAAGTCGCAAGGCTTTGACTGAGAGGAGAGTTGTCGCGACGGTTATCGAGTTCTTGAGACTAACCTCCAAATTCAGACTTTGAACCCATCCTGGAGCGCGACGAGGCGAGGGAGCAGTTCTACCAAGGGCTGGCGGAGCTCGACCATAACGCGATGATTGAAGTGAGGGACCTCTTGTCAAGCCCTGGTGTTCTTGATCCTGTCGAAGTTGTGCGAAAGGTCCATCACATCGTCGATACCTCACCTCCCCGAGCCAAGAGAGTCGCCAACTTGGACATGGGAACTGGTCCTGACCCGCTTTCAGTGACGCTTTTTCGGTGATGACAACCATGAAGGAGGAAGTTTCCCAAGCCCATGAACTTGATGAAAATTTCCCGGCAATGTCAGCAATTTTCTCCTTTGACCGGAAGCGAAAGGTCGAGATTATACAGAGGAGAAGAGGGCAAGCCCGGGTCCCACTTTTACGGCTCCGCACGGCCCCGGTAGGACCGGCACCCCCTAGCTCCTCTACCCCTCCCCCACATCAAAAGATCCACGGATTGGAGCTTCGAGCTGCCCACTTTGATAAGACAGTGTGGCCGGCGGCCACCATGGAAACCGGCGGCCACCAAAAACCTTCTCGCGCAACTTTGTCAAAGCTTCTTTCCCCTCTTCTCCCCTCGACATCATTGACATCACGCCGTTTCCGAAGACATCGAGGCATCTAAACATCTGCAAACATGTCGCACTCTCACGACGGCTCTGCCCCGCACTCGCACTCCCACGAGGGCTTCTCGGCCGCCGAGCACGGCCACTCGCACGAGATCCTCGACGGACCTGGTAGCTACCTCGGCCGTGAGATGCCCATCACCGAGGGGCGGGACTGGTCAGAACGGGCCTTTACCATTGGCATCGGAGGGTAAGTGATGGCTTTCCCACGGCCATTTTGTGATAGCAACTGAGCTGACCTTCATCAGTCCCGTTGGCTCCGGCAAGACAGCCCTCATGCTCGCCCTCTCCCTTGCGCTCCGCAAGGAATTCTCCCTCGCCGCCGTAACCAACGACATCTTCACCCGCGAAGACGCCGAATTCCTCACCCGCCACCAAGCCCTCCCACCCCCACGTATCCGCGCCATCGAGACAGGCGGCTGCCCGCACGCCGCCGTCCGCGAGGACATCTCCCAGAACCTCGCCGCCCTCGAAGACCTCCACCGCGAATTCAACACGGATCTGTTGCTGATCGAGTCTGGTGGTGATAACCTCGCTGCCAACTACAGCCGTGAACTGGCCGATTTTATCATCTACGTCATCGATGTGAGCGGTGGTGACAAGATCCCCAGAAAGGGAGGGCCGGGAATTACACAGAGTGATCTTCTGGTTGTGAACAAGACCGATCTAGCTGAGATTGTTGGAGCAGACCTGGGAGTTATGGAGAGGGATGCAAGAAAGATGCGCGAGGGAGGCCCTACGGTATTCGCACAGGTCAAGAAGGACGTTGGTGTGGATCATATCGTCAACTTGATCAAGAGTGCGTGGAAGGCCAGCGGGGCCGAGGAGGAGAGGAGAAGCAAGGGAGGACCGAAGCCGACATCTGGTTTGGAGACCTTGACCAACTAATAGGCACATATTACGTTAGATACTCAAAATCGTCAAACAAAAAGGAAAAGAACGCCTGTATTTGCATCTAGAGAGGTATACTGGGTGTCATGTCTATGCCTGGTCATCCATCATCATATCGCCATCCGCGTGCTGTGCACTAGCGTCAACCTCCAACAACGCACCCTCAACGGGCGTGGCATTCCGTGGCCACACCCGCTTGTACAAGCTGACGCCGATTGAATCCTGGGGGTTGATTCGTCCGTCAAACGTTGCCTTGAAGTAACCGTGCGTGCCGAGCGCCTCCTTGATGTAACCGCTTCGGCCACGCTTGGTCCACAGAGGGAGAGCCTTGAACCAATCGACATCTTCGCGGTTGAAGAACATGTATCGGATGGTGACAAGCTTCTTGTGAATGTGGTACGGGTGGCCGGTGAGGATAATTCGCTTGGTGATGACGCGAGAGGTTGAGGGTGGTAGGGCAGTTCCGGTGCCAATCAGCGACAGACCAATGTGCCGGCCGTCCTCCTTTTCAACTTCCTCGGCCGTAGTCCTCTTGAAGAATAACACAGGTACCGCACCCCAGGTTAAAGGACCCATAAAGGTCGCAATGGCTGATTGACCAGGGTGCAGATATCGGCAGTACTTGTGAACGTCGTTGGGCGTCTGGCCGGGTTGAGAGAAAAGGGGTTTGACAACCAGACGGCGGGGTCCGCACTGGATGATGAGCTCCTCCTTGGCCTTGATAGACTTAGTGTAATCCGAGCTCAGGTTGAAGAGATAGTTGACAGCCGTCTTCTTGTTCTCATGTCGTAGTAGAGAGAAGAGGGTCACAGGTGACTTGGGGTTGTAAGTCTTCTCAACAATGGGAGAAATGCCCTTGACGTAGACATGCACTCGGGTTCCAGGCTCAACTCCACCGACAAGAGCCTCGCGTGTCGCCCTCGATCGAGAAGACTGGTAGTCAGGAACTTGAAGCAGACGCCTCCACTCCTCGGGCTCATGTGCCCGGTCTTCATCCTCCTGCCATACGCTGGTTCGCAAGCTCTTGAGACCACGATATCGGGCCAGACGCTCTCGAGCCAGCACGTTAGGGTGCAACTCAATTTCGTCGGGGAACTCCTTGTCTTCCTCAACCTCATCTCGCTTTTGAGCTCGGTATTGCTCAAGCTGCTTGGCGTCTTCCTCCTCATCCGGCTCAATCATCATCTCTGACTGGGGATACTCCGAAGGGGCACCTTCGGTGCCTGGTGCGGGAGCATATCCCTCGATACCATCCTCAGGGCGGGCCTCCTCCTCCGCGGCTTCGTCTTTCATCTCGAAGTCTTCCATATCAGACTCCGAATCGGAAACATCCTCCAAGTACCAGGCTGACTGGTACTTGGATGTGCCCTTGGGCACTCTCTTTTTGGCCTTTTTAGCCTCGACCTCTTCATCTGAAAAGTAGTGGTGATCATCCAGTAGAACACCCTTCTTTGGCGCCGCTTCGGCGTCCATGGTAGCATCGTCGTCAGCATCCATCATAACCTCCTCGGGAGCCAGTTCAACCAGATCATCTCGGTCCTCAGAAGGCTCGTCCAGAACCTTCTCGCCCCCTTCAGACTCAACAGTCATCTCTTCGCCCTTCTTTTTAATGTGCTTTGGTAGAGGAGCTGCAACGATCTTTTCGATTTCGAACGTTCCCCAGTCTCCAACCTGGATAAGCCGGTCGGCCTTCAGACCCTTGCCACGAACAACACCAGTAATGATGGTCGCGTCGGATTCTGAGTAGGCAAACTTGATATCCTCAGCTAGCATCCAGCTCCTCTCGTCCCTCCACCTCACACCCTTGGGGGTTGTGCTGCATAGTGATCGCATGAGGTTGGCGCATTCTTGTCGGTTCTCGAGGCTGTATAGTTTTTCTTGTTCAGGGTGGAAGTGAGTGATGAAGGATTTCAGAGAGGTCAAGACACCTTGTCTCTGCTTTGCCGGCTCAATCTTATCGAGGCCTTGGACAAGGGTAAAGAGTGTCGACATGCCCTGGCTTTCGACGCTGCGCAAGATTAATTCTCCAAGCTCGTCAACCTCAACACTGGCCGACAAAACCACAACGACAAAGTCGGCCACTCGCGCAGCATCCAGACAAGCGCTCAGGTCTCGTTCGAGAGGAATGTATTGCAGCTTCTGCTTGAATCGGTCGACAGATACTCGAAAGTTGCCACCCGCGGTGTTGTCTTCGATGTCGACGCTACCGTTGAGCTGTTGGATCGCGGTCTTGGCATCGCCGTCGGCGCAGAGGGGAATCACAGCGACGTTCCTGGGCGCGCCATCTCGTCCGTTGAAGACGGAAGTCTCCTTGACATGCTCTTTGTGCTTGTTCAAGCGGGCCTGCTTGGCCTGGTTGCGTCGGTCGAACTTGGACATGACTTGCTGATGTGGGGTTTTTCGCTGGCCTTTTTCGTTCGGGACTCGACCTAAAGAAATATGTTAGAACCGGTTTTCGTTGGAATTTTCAAAGATTCATACCCTTGGCACGGTCTCTCAACTCATGCTTGGACGCCGCCCTCGACTTGAACGCCTTGTGCGTGACCTTTGTCGTGGGCCGATGAGAGTGAGCCACAGCGACAGGCATCTTGCTATCACCACCGGCTTTGAATCGAAACGGTAGCGAAGCCAGATTGGTCGGGCGCAAAGGGGAAAAAAAAAGTTGCTTTCCAGTGAGGTTGTCAATGGCAATATCGTCGATATCGAAGGCGGTGATGGCGGGGTTGTGGTTATCAGAAAATGAAATTTTGTGCCTATCGATAAACGAAGTGGGTTGTCTTCAGCCAATAGACATACAGCGATAGCCGGCTCACTCTCGGCGTTCTGGAAATTTTGTTTTATGCCAATCCATGCCGCCCATTCAAAGACGCCTTCTCCCCAGCCTGCGCATCGACATCACGAAGCGATGGAGGTCGACACGATTGACGAGCCCATCACCAAGGTGCAAGAGAATGGCGCGCTCGCCGTTCAAGGTGCTCGAACAGAGCTGGTCCCCCGCCATGAGCGGGAGAAGGCCCGTCGCATACGCGAAGCGAACAAGGCCTACGGTCGGGGGAAGAAGATCAACACCAAGACCATCAAGGACAAGAAGCTTCGTAGCAACATGAAGCGCCTCGAGAACAAG
Organism: Fusarium setosum; assembly: GCA_013623625.1. NCBI lineage: Eukaryota > Fungi > Ascomycota > Sordariomycetes > Hypocreales > Nectriaceae > Fusarium > Fusarium setosum. The sequence goes on along the minus strand of JABFFE010000032.1, from coordinate 33,087 downwards.
TACCAGGATGCCGCGATCAAGGCTAAAGACGCTGAGATCCTGCTCGAGAACACGGCCGGTTTCCTCGAGGCTGAGGACGAGCTCGAACGAACATACAAGGTCCGGCAGGACGACATCACCAAGGATGTGGCCGTAGAGACGGCGCAGAAGCGATTCGAGCTCAAACTCGACACCCTGGGTCCGTATGTGTTTGATTACTCGAGGAATGGGCGGGACCTGTTGCTCGGCGGCAGAAAGGGCCATGTGGCGACCATGGATTGGCGAGAGGGCAAGCTTGGCTGCGAGCTGCAACTGGGCGAGACGGTGAGGGACGTCAAGTGGCTACACAACAACCAGTACTTTGCGGTGGCGCAGAAGAAGTACGTCTACATTTACGATCACAATGGCGTGGAACTGCATACTTTGAGGAAGCATCAAGAGGTTTCCCATATGGAGTTTCTGCCGTATCATTTTCTCCTGGCAACAATTGTAAGTTTTTGTCGCATCGATCAAACATTCGCGATTCTAACTAGCTTCAGGGATCTGTTGGTATCCTGAAATACCAAGATACTTCAACAGGACAACTGGTCGCCGAAATCCCGACCCGGTTAGGCCAACCCGTCTCTCTTAGACAGAACCCCTGGAACGCAATCCTACACGTCGGCCACCAGAACGGAACTGTTACACTATGGTCGCCCAACTCTCAAGACCCCCTCGTCAAGCTACTAGCACACCGAGGTCCCGTACGGGATTTGGCGATTGACCGCGAAGGTCGATACATGGTGTCCACCGGACAAGACCAAAAGATGGCAGTCTGGGACATCAGGATGTTCCGCGAGGTCAACAGCTACTTTACCCGCCAGCCCGCATCTTCCGTGTCCATCTCAGACACTGGCTTGACGGCTGTGGGCTGGGGCACGCAGACCACCATCTGGAAGGGCCTGTTCAACAAGAACGCACCCGTCCAAGAAAAGGTCCAAAGTCCTTATATGGCCTGGGGCGGCGAAGGCAATCGCATGGAGCGCGTCCGCTGGTGCCCGTTCGAAGATGTTCTCGGCCTCGGCCACGACTCGGGCTTCTCGTCCATCATCGTCCCCGGCGCCGGCGAGGCCAACTTTGACGCCCTCGAGGTCAACCCCTTCGAGACGGCCAAGCAGCGCCAAGAGTCCGAGGTCAAGGGCCTGCTCAACAAGCTCCAGCCCGACATGATCGCGCTCGACCCCAACTTCATCGGCAACCTGGACCTGCGGTCCGAAAAGCAGCGCCGCGCCGAAAAGGACCTCGACGCGCCAGCCGTGGACATTGCCGAGGAGATCCGCAAGCGGGCAAGGGGCAAGAACGGCGCGCTCAAGAAGTACCTGCGCAAGCAGCGCAAGAAGAACATCATCGACGAGAAGAGGCTGCATGTCGACGAGATATGGAAGGAGCAGCAGGCGCAGAAGGACAAGAAGCGCCAGGAGGTGGAGGCGGATCTGGGACCGGCGTTGTCGAGGTTTGCCAAAAAGGAGTAGTAGATATGCTTGTACAAATGCGAATAATACCCCCCGAGTTCAAGCCCTCATTGGTCGTCTGATGAAGTAAAGACGTGGTTTTGTCTACCAAAAACTCCATTTTCGAAGGTCTATATGCTCATGATCCGTTGTGATGAAGCCAATCCAGTCCCGTGTTCTATGTTTTTTTCCACCCGCGTGTTCCCATATGATAGATACATCGTCTCCCATCATATCCTGACCTCATCTAGAGCAGCTTCAGTCCTCCGGTGACCTGGTCGACAACACTTCTCGGCGCAGGGCCAACACCCAGCACCGTCATGCTGCCCGCCTCAATCTGCGTCCGTCCCGCATCCTGGATCACCTCGGCCGTCAGTCCCAGGGCGCGTGCCTTTCGTCGCAGCTCGAGTATCTCGTCCTGGCTCTTGACCTGCACGGCGATCTTGGCCTGGCCGAGCCGCTCCCATCGGTCGAGGATCTTTCGCTCGGGTGAGTTGGCGGGGCTACGGAACAGGGTCTTGTAGCATGCGAGGGTAGCGTGGGAGCATTGCGCGGCGATTTTGCCTGGAATGTGAGTTAGCGACAAATCCTATAGAATTTACTGTGGTTGCGTGGGGTCAACATACCCTTAGTCATGCCCAGATCCGTCCGCACCACGAGAACCAGCTTGCACTCCTCGCCCGTGTCCTTAACAACAGGCTCCTTCTTCTGCACCTCGGCCCTCAACCCCTGTCTGCGATCGGCATCGAGTCCATTCGACCAGTTCGGCGCATGGTCGAGGAGCGAGTCCCCCTCGTCAATGTCGCTCTCGTCGCTCTCCTCGGGGTCGTTCAGGTTGCGCCGGCGCTCCTCGACGAGTGCGGGTGAAATCAGGTATCCGCGGGTGGTGAAGACGCCGAATGCGAAGCCGGTGATGACGGCGACGATGGCCGTGGAGAGGATTATGCCCGTTTGTTGGCCTTGGTCTGCCATGGTGGAAGGGATTTTGGGGGGTTGCGGAAAGTCCGGGTGGTTTGGGGGGTTTGTGAGGTTTGGATGTTGCTGATGAAGCTAGGTTGGTGTAGCTTGCGTCACGTGGGGCTGCAATGACTTGGATGAGTTTGAGAGCACAATAAAGTGCGAAACATGATCATCATGACTCCTTGTTTTGGATAAGTATTTCTTCATTTAAATCAATGACCAGGAAACCATAGCCCTCTTTTTTGTGCTTTTTGCTGCTGCATTTTGGAACGCTATTCACCAATGCCAGCCCCCATGGTTAATCGTCACAGGAGACCAGCAAAGGAACTGACATCCAACGGCTTCACGCACCATGAGCCGTCTCTTTCCAACACGGTCGTTATTCAAGTCAATCATATAAAGCTATTATACGAATAAGCCAACAGTTCTCAGACTCCATATGTATCCGCCAAACTCCTCCGCTTGTGAGACTCATATGTACCCAACGCCAGCACACGCCGCCGTGCTATGAGAATATCTACCAGAAACTCCCCGCTTTCACTCTTGTCCCTTTACATTACAACCACGCCCCGCTGGATGTACGCATCCTCGTCAACCAGAGGATGGCACCCAAGAAGCTTTGAAAAGTCGTTGAGACACGCCGTCCGTGCATCCATGTGGCCCGACTTTCTACTGATGCCCTCGCGCGGCACAAAGTTGACGTACTTTTTATGGCCGCTGATAAGTAGCGGACCCTCGCCGGTTAGCATGGACTGGACAAAGTTGAGGGCAATGTCCTCGCAGTTAAAGCCGTCATCGACGTAATTCCTAATCTGGTTCATGACGGTGTCGTTGGAGTGGTAGTAGTCGAGGAACGAGATGTGCGAAAAGGCCAGGTTGGTCAGGATCATGGAGTAGTCGTCCTGGCCTCTCCTGCTCGAGCAAAAGGTGTACTGGTGGTAGCCGTACATGTCGACCGGGGCGCAGCGGGCGAGGGCTCCGGTGATTCGGTTGCGGCCAAACTTGCGCCACGACTGAAAGACGAACTCGAGGTCGTTGGGGTGGTAGTATACGTCGTCGTCGGACAGGAGGATCGCCTGGGTCTTGTACTCGGGGTCGGGCCGCAGCTTTTCGTTGAGGCTGTTGTGCTTTGACTTTCGGTAGCGCACAGGGACGCCGTGCTTGGAGACAAAGTCCTCGGGAGGGGCGTTTTCGATGTCGTTCCAGACAATGACGACCTCGTGGAGCGAGGGGATTTCCTGGCTCAAGACGGCGTTGAGGGTGTTCTCGAGCTCCTTGGGTCGGCGATAGGTCTGCATGGCGATGCTGGAATTGGAGACCAATGTTAGCCCAGCCGCGTTTAAAATGAGGCGCAAACATAAACATACGTGAACTTGTCGTCCATCAAGTTTTCATATTTCTGCTGGGCCTTTTTCCAGATCTCTTGCGTTCCCTTGTAGTCCTTGCTGGCGCAAGTCGGGAACTTGGGCATGATGCCGCTAATGACCTTGGGGATGAGCAAGCCCGCATTTGTGTACTGGACAGTGACGATGATAAAGAAGATTGCGAATAACAAGGAAGCTAGGATGGTGAAGACCCGTCTGAATGCACGCGACTTGACCACGTCGGGGAGAGGAATGTCGGGTGTGTGAAGCTTGGCCAGATGAAGCTTGACGCAATGACAAGCCGCCTCAATCTTGGTCATGAAAGGCTTCAGGGCCTCGATCTTTTCAGTGGCTAAGGGCTTCAACGACTCCATCTTGGACTGCAAAGGCATCAACATGTTGACAGTTGAAGTTGAAGAGGGGGACGGCGGCCGAGCAAGACTCGACCGTGGGGGGTGCCGCGTATGTAAATACGGGCGGGAATGGCGATTATCGGAGGGATGACAGGCTCCCTGTCTAGGATTTTAAATGGACTCGGCCACTTGACCTAAATAGGGAAGCTCTGGCAGTGCATTGTGTGAGTGTTATACTTGAGTTGGGAGAGGATAGAGTTGGCAGAGGGGACATGGAGGAGATGGATCATTGTATTAACTACTCGTTGCTCAGTCGTCATCGCCCGAGCCAACGAATCAAGACACCTGACAACCACAGAATTCGTCTTGAATATATGAGGTAAAAGATGTTCTCGCTCCCCCCTTTACGAAAACCCCCCCTGGGGAAAAAAAACGGACCCTGCGTCGAAGATGCATCCCGCCCTGCGTGGCTTGGCGAGCTGGGGGGATCGGGGGCCAAGACGCAGCCTGCACGTTTTCTGTCTCTTGGCTCAGACTGATCGGAGCCCCCCTCCCTGTCGGCAGATGACGACTTTTCAGCCTTTTCCTTTTTGTGGGTTGGATTTGCTGCGCTAGACCTGACGTGGAAAGAAGGATTTAACTCTATCCAGAGTGAGGATACGGCGGTCTGTTGATGGGATATTCGCAATACAGACCAGACAGAGTGAAAAGGTGGAACGGTGGCATAAGGAGATTAAATTTTTCTTGGTTGAAACGTCCATCATGCATTTCGACGTCGGTGGGTAATCCCTAAATTTACTAAACTTACTGATTTTACGTTTGCCATGCCCTGTCATGATGGATAAACTCATGATAATACAGATAGAGGTATTTGATGATTCTTAAACCTGTTTACTCTTGGCTTTACCAGGTACTCCGAGGTTAGAGCGACCTTGGCTATTTCATCACTAGCCAAGTATTCTTCCATCCGCGCGTCTACCCATTCAGCATCACAATCAGGCATCTTCTGCAAGACGGCAACGAGTCGAAGTACTCACACCAGGGCGCGGCTTGATGCATGTGTGTAGACTTAAGGTTAAATACTATATCTTGCAGGGCATGGATGTTAGAGTTGCGGGAAGAACTTGGCTCTGCACCATCACCGTGGGTTCCGATTGGCCAAAGGCTATTCATACAAATGAGAATACATGCATAGGTACAATACCTAGCCTCAGATAATTAACTACTAGAACCCATATTCGGTAACAGGCATGGTCGTCAAGTTGTCAATATCGTTCAAATGTCTACAACCTGAGTTGTGACCATTCCCCCGTTGACCAACCTCAGAACCACCTCGTTCGCCAAATCCGGCTAACAACCACTATGGCGTGCGCCTACATGCATAACGTGGGGTCCTGCAGCTTGCATCCGACGAACCCCCCTCGCACAGCACAGTTCAACTCTCTCAACTCTTACAACCTTTGAAACATCCCGATAGGGCTCGTGCTACATAACCCTTTTCCCAGTCATGGTCGGGAATAAAGCCCTCATCGTGGGCATCTCCGGGTGTTCGTCCAGCGGCAAGACGACCCTTGCACGGCTGCTGCGGGACATTTTCCCCCACACCTTCATCCTCCACGAGGATGACTTTTACAAGGCTGAGACCGAGTACGTACATCCATCTTCATCTTATTGGAACCTTGAACAGTTTTTTTTTTTTTTTCAAGGTTGTAAACTGACTTGCTTCCAGACTTCCCATGAACAATGGCCTCCTGGACTGGGACTGTCCCGAGTCCCTCGACATCCCCGCCATGGCCGAGTCTCTCGCCTATATCCGCCAACACGCCTCTTTTCCCGTGAGTATTCACTCTACTCCTTCCAGCCCCGACAACTCATGTTCAACACCTCCTCAAAGCCAACCCTCGACTCCAAAGAGGACAAAAACTCGGTGGGCAAGTGCCCCGTCCCAGAGTCCACCATCGGCGCCCAGCGCGCCAGGGTCGACGCCGCTCTGGGCCCCGACCATCCGCTCCGCACAAACCTCCGGCTCTGCCTGCTAGATGGGTTTCTGCTGTACTCCCCTGCCATGGCTGCGATACAGTCAAACTTGGACATCAAGCTGTTTCTGAGGACGTCGTATGCAAAGGCCAAGGCGAGGAGGGAGGCCAGGGATGGGTACGTCACGATTGAGGGCTTCTGGGCGGATCCGCCGGGTTACGTGGACAATATTGTCTGGCCCAACTATGTGGAGCAGCATGGCTGGATGTTTGAGGGCGGTGATGTCGAGGGTGAGTTCAAGGCGGATGTGTTGGAGAGGGAGGGCATCAAGGTACAGAAGAATGTTGGCGTTGATGGAGATATTGAGAAGACGTTTGAGTGGACTGTCGATACCATCTTGGAAGAACTAGAGAAGCAGGTCTAGACGAAATCTGAACTTTTTGAATACGTAAAGCTCCTCTTATCTCACAACGCATTCCCCGAACCCAGGCAAGCCTCGCCGCCGTCTACGTCAAATCCATGGCCTCTGCCCCAACCTCCGCCGCTCTCCTCTCCTCCGTGATAACTTTGACCGCCTGCTCAGCAGCCTTGGTCAAGATCTCTTCCTTGTTCAACCCTCCTCTCACATCTGCCAGGACCCGATCCTCAATCTTCAGCTGACACAGGTACTCGCGCTCTACGCCCTCGAGCACCGTATAATCGTACACGATCTTCTTGTCGACGGCGAGCCGGGTGAGTTCTTCCTTGGGGTGCTGGATGTGCACATTGTCACGGAGCATCCGCTCCAAATACGGCAGAATGCCAAACCGTCGAACAACACCTTCGCAGACTTCGATGGAGCCTGAATCGACCCAAACAGCACCGATGAGCGATTCTAAAAGGTCCGCGTAAAACTTCCTCGGGTGAAGACGTGCCAGCAACGCCCACGGGTAGTGTGTCCCCTTCTCTAAGGCCTCGAGAATCTCGCCTCGCATGTTCTCGAACCGCGCCAGGGTCTTAGCCTGTTCGCGTCCTATTTCAGGCGAGTTGTGGCGCATAAACTTCCACAACGCCAGGGGAACTTGGGTGTCTTCTACGACCCCGTCGGGTCTGATCTCGGTCTCGTCTCGGCGCAGACTGTGTTGGAGGTTGACAAAGGCGAGGAAATCCCCGTTAACCATGGCCGTCTTGACCATGTGCAGGTGCCAATTGGGAATTGGGGGTTCCGAGTTGAACATCTTGGCGACAATGATGTAATCAAGAACAGCGTCGCCCAGAAACTCGAGCTGTTCATAGGATCGCTGATGAGTATCCCCTGCGTACGATCCATGGGTCACCGCCTCAATCAGCAGCGACTTCTTGTGGAATTGGTACCCTATTAGCTGTTCAAGGGGTTCAAGGGTAGGTGGCAATGGCACATCGTCTGGGGCGACGCTAAAGAGAATCTCCCGAGCTCGACCATCCTCGTGCCAGTGACATTTGTCACCCAGAAAGACTGAAATACAATTCAGGGCCTTTGCCATGCCCCCGTCTTGGAAAGAGGCCCCAATAAGTGCCTCTACCACGTCAGCAAGGGTCTTGTATCCGATGATTCTCGCAGAAGGGGCATCGGGATCCTCCTGAAGGAAGTCGTCGAGGTAAAGCGGCCTCCATTTCTTGCCAACGGGTGACCTTCCGGTGAATGACTTGCAGAGAACGAATTTCGAAAGACCACTCTCAAGGCAAGCACGGTGAAGCCGCGTGTTGGAGACCAGCCTGTCTTTGAAATGGACCAAAAGCCCTTCTGGCCAGTGCGGGTCTATAGATCAAGTCAGCGATAAGTCTAGAGTCTGGCAGAAGAGGTACTCACGTTCGGCACAGGCCTGAGTCACCGTGCAATACTTCAAAATCGAGTCTCCCAGAAACTCAAGTCTCTCATAGTCCACGGGTTCATTCGCGCTAGGGCAGCTAATGGCCTCAAGCACCAGCTGCAGGTCTGTGACGCCAACAGGCTTCAGTAAGGTTGAGGAAAGCTCTGAAGCAATAAGCTGCACTTCTATCTCGTGGATGATAGACGGTATCAACATTCCAAGCTTCACGACTCGTTTTGGCACACCATCTACAGTTGCCCATGAGATCGGAAGAACTCCAATGTAGGGTTTCGTGCTGACGGCTGGAGGTTGGTTGGAAGTTACGATTGCGTGCAGCAAGTCTGCACGACGCGTCCATTTCCCAAGGACAATGTATGGCTCATCCTCAGGTGCAGAATCGTAATCGTAGAAGGGATGCTTCACCTCTTCCACACGAGGTTTCCGTGGAATCATGTTGATGCATTGATACGGGGTCCCTACGTTATCTCGAACGAGGACCTTTCCACCAGTGGCGTCATCCTGGTTTTCTCGGAAGGGCAGGGCACCCAGCTGCTTCCTCGACATGTCCTTAATCCCGCAAACGACCTTGATCACATGATCGCAGTCTTTCACTGACCATCGGTGTGCAAAATGGAGCGCGAGCAGGGCCGAGGTGTGGTCAGGTAGACTGGCAGCCTCATCATAGGAAATCTTCCTGACCGAGACGAATTTAATAGACCACTTAAAGCCACCCTCCGGATGAATTCGCATGTCTCGAAGTGGCGGGAGTTCGGCAGGGAAGGCAACCTCGAAACGAATAGGGCCGACAGATTCCTCGTCAGAGAAGTCAAAACTGTACAGCCACTTGTCGCCTGTCTTTCGCCAGTCTTGTGCCACTTGAAGCCAGGGATTAAACAAGGGCTCAGGCGGTAGTTCCGAAACTATTTCAGCCTCGTCCGGGGCCACATTGATAGGAAGCAGATGCTCGTTGACGAGTCCCTCCTCGTACAGGGCCACATATGCACGGAATGCGGCATCTTTCATGGCGTTCTTCTCGGATTTCCATCCGCCTCCGCTGTCGAATTTTCGCAGATGCGCTGGTAAGCCCGATGGCAATGTGACTCTTGCCCTTAGACGTTCCTCTCCATAGCAATCCTCCTTGCGAAAGATGTACTCGGGTCGTTGGTCGACAAAGTCCCCCCTGAAGACAACCTGGCAAAAGTGATCTAGATGTTGTCTAGCATTGTCAAAGTCCAGTCTTGCTCCAGAGGACTTGACGGTGTAGGAAATTGAGCTTGTCAGCTCAGATCTCGCCAGTTCGTCCAGCCGCTCCAATTCTCTCTGATCGTCTTGGTACCGGTTCTTCATCCCCGTTTCCAGCTCCTCCCACGCACGAGAGCTTGTAGCAGAATTCTCGAGGGCAATCATTTTTGACTCTTGCATGCGAGCTCTGCCACGGCGCTGGATGAAGGACTTAAGCGTTGTGGTCTCGTCAAAGCACACAACCATATTGCAAGCAGGGACGTCAATCCCCTCCTCCAGAACGCTGGTGGCCACGAGGAGATTGACCTCGCCAGACCTGAACATTTCTAGGACTTTGGTACTGGCACTGTTGTCGAACTCGTACATGTTGTGTTTGCGGCTGCCTGAATTCGATACACCAACCATAGTGCCAACGCGGTACCGCTTTTGGGTGGGCGGGAACTCATTCAAAAGCTTGCACAAGACGTGGGCCGTAGCTCTGTCTTTAACAAAGATGATACCGACTACCTTATCTCCTGCTGCAACAAGTTCGTGGATCAGTCTAGTTGCTTTGGTTGAGAGCTCCATTGACGTCGGGGGTGCGTTGCCAAAAGAATGGGCGGAAACCTTTCGCAAGTAGCCAGCCAGGTAGGTTCTCTCTTCGTTCGACCAGGAGTCGCCAAAGGTTTCGGGAGAATCGAGTCGATCTAGAAAGATGCCAACGAGGTCCGAGATGTAGCGATCCACGGCCCAGGTGCCGAGTTCACGGAGAATGTCTTTGCTTCTGTTCCAAAGCCCCTTCATCTGGTTCTGGGAGAAGGTGTCATTCCTCATAACAACCTCCTTGAGTCTCCGTCGGTTCGTCTCGCTTTTAGCCAAACGAATAAGCTTGAGAACATATGGGTCCTTGGTAATGTCCATATCCAGATATACTGAGTGAAGCACTTGCATGAGTGAAGTACGCACGGGGCTTTCGCTAGGGTCGTATACCGATCGGACGAGATGGGGTCTGTTGACGCATTGGAGGAGTTCTTCGCGATGTACTGTCGGCGTGGTGCATATCGCATCCATTGTTATCTCGAGCTTCTCGATACTTGCAAGGTTTGACGAAATGACCGGGCTGGCAGTCAGTCCCAAGATGGCGGGGACGGGATAGCCAGCATTCTTTTGTTCGTGGTAGAAGTTCACCATGATCTTTCTTCCGGAGCTGTTCTTTACGCAGTTGTGAACTGTTCCCTGATTAGCGGGAACAACCTGGGATTGCAAATACCGTACCTTCATCGAATACGATCAGGGCTAGCATGTCCATTTTAACAAAGGCATGATCGAGTGCATCACGCAGGATGTCAAATGTGGACACGACGATACGAGTGCCGCTGAGAATCTTGGGCCAAACCTCTGGTGACCAGGCGTCGAGGTTGAGTTGCCCAGTGAGTAGCTTCATAGACACCGACGGGATTTGACTCTGGATGACCTTGAATTGTTGTTCGCAGAGACTGACTGTCTTTCCGAGAAACCAGATTTTCTAATTGTGGTTAGCGGGTTGACTGACGACTCGCCTGAGTAGCATACCTTTTCTGGCGAACACCTCTCCAGTTCAGCCTGGATACGAAGAACGGCTCTAGACATAATTCAATACACTATTTCTCGGAAGATATTGAGTAGGCCGTCTTACACTTGCGTCTTCCCAGTTCCTGTGTCCATCTGGGTAATGTCAGTTGAATGGTCTGGCTGGAATCAAGGCAACTTACGGCGACAATGACATTCCGCTCCAGACTTTGCTCCAACATTTCTCGCTGGTAAGCTCTCGGGGTGATGATCTCTGGGGCAGGCGACTTGGTCTCGGGCTCAAGAGTATTGTCTCCATCCACGGCTGAGATTTCATCGACAGTAACGATGGAGGCCACCTCTTTGACCTCTGCGGTAGATAGAGGATCATTGTCAACAGCAGGGGGCTCGGGCGATGAAGAGCCGGAACTCCCGCTCCCGGGAGACAGCGGCCGTGAATGATCCATGGTCATTTCTCGGGGATGAGGGACAGAGGAAGGGCGGTCGGGTGCCACGCTGTAGCTTTCGGATGATGAATGCTTCACGCACAAGAGACGGTATCTCGATACCTAGGCGAGGAAGGCAGAGTCAGATGCAAAGAATATGGAGTGCACAAGAATACAAGATGCAAAGAGCTGCCACGGAAGAATCATGCATCCAAGAAGTGAATATGCGAAGAGGAAGAGTTGCAAAGCGCTTGCTCAAGGATAAAGGCAGTCTCGCTGCAGGTCAAATTGGAGGAGGCCCACCAACCGTTGGGCGGATTAGGCTGTGCAAGAGGCGAGGCATATACGTGATGGGAGGCAAGAAGGCAGGAGGCCCGTTCATGGTGTTGTTGGCAGGGTTCTGGCACTGCGGGAGGCCGACCACCTGTATTGAGAGACCATGATTCACTGTCAAGGAAGGATGCATCGCATAGGTTGAGGTGGATATGCCCTACCTTGGGGAGGTGTGAGGTTTTGGATTACAGTCTGCACATACTCCGACACTGTACTCTCAAAGCTACACGTCACAATATCTACAGTTATGCCCTTGCGGCATATTACGACGGTCTAGGCAGCGTTAGCTTTGGAAAAGCGTTAGATGCACAATGGAACTTAAAAAATTCCATGTCCCTGATCAGTTCCGAAAAGCAGTGGGCTTTCGTGTACAGGGAAGCTGTCTAGCTCGCACTGTGCCCGGGGGCCATGGTTCCCTATTGTTCTCTGGGTGTTGGCTCTATTGAGTGGTCTCCATCCTTCGTATTGAGTGAGTTGAATGCAACTTTGACGCCTCCAAAATAGCTGGGTACAGAGCTGAGCATTGTACCTCTGTCGACTTTATGTCCTCTTGTCGGTGTGACTATCAAGAGATGAAGAGCAAAAAGTCATTGGCAAAAGGTTAGAGATGCAAAAAATAAGCCAAGTAACCACACTACCGTCCCACATCTTTCACACCCTATACGCTCAAACATCACCAGAAACCTGCTGTTCTTAGGCTTAAAAATCTTGAGAAGAGACAATCGGATTGTCTGGGTAATTCAATTCAAACTTGAACGACCATGGAGCTGCCTGTGCGCGCTGCCACAGCAGACCATGCCATGCAGCTCTACGCAACCGGCTTTAATGCCTGGAGTCAGCTCGCCTTCGAACCAACAACGATTGAGGAAGAGCCAGACGATCTATTCTCCTTTTCGAAAGTGCTGACAGCAGGACATATTGGCCGAATAGAAGCCTATATGTCCTACACTGCAGGTATGCCATCTCTAAATCTTAAGGTTAGCTTTCTGTTGACATCACCAAGTCCAGCATGATAACACCTGGTCTCTGGCTGGGTCGTCCCCAGGTGGAATGCTGTGGGCTGAAGATGATAATCGGTTTCTCTTTGATCGGCCAACCGCAATTTCAGCGGATGGAAAGATCCTCACGGTCGAAGATAGGAAAACAAAGGACTCCTCAAAATCGTCCCAGGCTATCATCGAATATCCATCCTTGGCTGCATGGAGAGCCAAAAACAACACCCGTTCCTGGCCCAGCAAGTCTCGAGTCCGTCAAATAGCTGCTTACGATACCGGATTCGTCGTTCTACATGAGGATGGATCAGTCTCTACATCTGGAGACCCGCGCTTTGGGGATTGTCTCGGCCGCGAGGTGAACGAGTCAAGGTGCTTGACTACTGCATACTTTTATCTAGAATCATGACTAACTATGGGTATAGTCCTCACGACATACCTAGTCTCGTATCTGACCTCAGTGATCTTGGTGACCCTGTTAAAAAGGTCGCAGCCGGAGGCTACACGGTCGCCGCTCTGACGGAGAGTGGCGGATTATATCTTTGGGGCGCCGAATCGACTGGCTCACATAGTCGCCACCAGGCTTTTACGGATCTCACTCGAATACCCAACTACGTTGAAGTTGACGGAGATAAGGACGTGCAGGATATTGCACTTGGCGAGTCCCATGCCCTTGCTTTAACCACCGATGGTTGTGTTTATGTGGTGGGTAACAACACAAACGGCCAACTTGGCATGGGCAAAGACTTCCAAGGCTCAGCTGAATTGTGGACTAAGATCGATTTCAGTCCTCCACCAGGCTGGAAAACGGCTGGTGTCGAAGCCGGACCGAGGTCATCATTCATAGTCACGGCAAAGGCAAGCCCGAATAGATCTCAAGGCTCGAAATGAGCCGCCTTTCTACCAGAACCAGCTCTATTGAGCTCAATGACCCTCTCTATTGTACAAGGCTTCTCCTAGTATTCGTCCGCATAGAAGTATCATAGACTCGTCAGGTAATCCTCAATCTCTTGAGGGGTCAGCTTTCTGAATCTGGGTCCAACAGCCCCCTCGACGCCCTCAAGGCCCAGCAGATGCTCCGCGGGAGCACCAACAATACCTTCGCCATGTTAGCACAGTCATCAAACCTCAGTAATTCTCAAGCTTACCAATCTCAATGGTGTCACCATTCATCTCTCCCTCAATGTTGTCCTTTAGAGTCAACAGCGCAATGTGGATGGCATCTTCGAGCTCGAGCTCCTCCGAGTATCGCTTCTCCAAGAATGTCTTGGCCTTAGTCGCGCTCTTGCCAATGGCTGTGGCCTTCCAGGGATAGTAACTGCCAGAGGGGTCGACCTGATACAGCATGGGGCCACCCTTATGAATCCCACCGGTCTGCTTGTTGGCCTTCTTCTCGCCACTCTCGCCCTCAGTGGTCTTGACCTCCTCCTCGGGCTCGATGCCTTCATCCCAGCCAGCGACCAGCAAGCTCACACCATAAGGTCGGACACCGGCGGACTGGGTGGCCTCCTGCATCACTCGGGCGACGTCCTGCACCAATATCCGAGTGGGAGGGTACTCGTTGTAGATGCGCTTGTAACCAGTATGCGAGACCTTGCGTGCGCGGTCCACCAATACTCGGTAGTCGGGGCCCATGCCGGAGTATACCATGCCGATGTTGGGGGTGATGTTGCTGATCTTGGAGAGGGAGCTCTGGTCGGCGAGGGGGGAGGAAGACTTCTTCTCTGTGGCGAGGACGATACCGTTGGTAGCTTTTCGCGGTTAGCAGTAGCTTTCGGAAACACAAGGAGCCGCGCGAACCTTTAATGCCAAGGGCAGTAATACCCTGGTTTACGGCGTTGAGGGCATACTCTATTGCAAGTGATTAGTTTCGCTGGCCGAGGTGAGAACCAAGCCCGTCATCTTGAACAGAGATCGAGGCTCATCTTCAAGTATATCATACCGATTTGCACCAGCTTCCCGCTGCAACCATGTCAGTGATCATGTCCGCAATAGCAACAGCAGTGTCGTCACCACCTAGACATACCTGGGGGAGAAGGTTGTGAGGGAGAAGGAGTATCGGTCCGCCATCGCTCAAGATCCTGCTCTGATACACTCAATCTGATGTACTGATTTGATTATCGGTAGAGGGCGAATTTGTGGAGGAAGTGTCAAGGAGATATCGAGCAACAAGGCTGCAATGGAGCTTTGGTGTTTGGCCAAGCAGCTCTCACCTCTAGGCACGGCCCAGCTGCGCGTCGAGCTCCCGCCAGAGCTGCAAGCGGAGGAAATGATTATCCGAAACCCGAACAGGGAAGCTCATTGACCCACCCAAACAAAGAGGCCACCCCTCGCCCAATTTGCACAGCCAGCTTTTGATGCTCGGTAGGTTCGGTTGCGTTCCTACGCTTTCTACTACGAATGGCTGAGCTGGCCTTTTTCCCTTTCATATCTTCCGTCATGATCCTGGCGGCCAGATGCCTCCCCCGCTCTCTCACTGGCCTCACACGACATTGAGCTTGCAGAACATGTAGGTTGCGCCCGAAACGCCTCTACGGCCGACGATCACACAACGATACTCTATGCTCTTGGTGGTCACCACCTGCGCTCCCTACCTTTGTTCTTTACATACGCAGGTCCCATATCAATCAACAACATGGATGCTCGCCCAACATGGGATTGGTCCTCTGTAGGGGACAGCTCTGCTACCCAGAAAACCCAGCATGAGACCCGACCACATTCGGAGACAACCACGGAGCAGACGAGCTCTCAACAGCCGCACGCGACCCCGCGTGCTGAGCCCCAAGCTGCTTCTAGGGACAAGCATTATGGCCCACGCACCTGTCGCATTTGTCTTGACACCGAAGAGCCCAAGTTCCCTTCCGAGCCATCTACCACTTTTGGCATTGCTACATCATCGCCTCGACCAACCTACGCGTCCGACGATCCGGAATTGGGGAGGTTGCTATCACCATGCAAGTGTAAGGGTTCGCAGAAATACGTCCACGAGGGGTGTCTCAACGCCTGGAGACTCGCGAACCCGACGGAGGCGAGAAACTACTGGCAGTGTCCAACATGCAAATTCACGTATCGCATCTCCCGACTACACTGGGGCTCCGCTTTGAGCAGCAAGTGGGCCCAGGCTGGCTTGACCTTTGTCTTTTGCATCCTGAGCATTTTCATCCTGGGTTTTATCGCAGATCCCCTCTTTGATCTCTGGTCCGACCCCATCGGGACCATTGGCGAGACTGTCACAAGCGTGGTAACAGATATCGAAGCCTTGAAGTCACCTCCGCCCCAAGAGCCTACATCGTGGATCGAGCACTTCATCAAGGGTTTCTTCTCCCTGGGAATTGTTGGTTTATTCAAGACCATGATTTCTGTAAACCCTTTCCACTGGTGGCAGCTCCGAAACAGCGGGATAGCAGGTGGTGGCAGGAGACAAGGGACTGGCCGGAACCGTGTCGAAAACATCAACCTCATTTTCGTGCTGATCGGTGCTTTGACATTCTTGATGGGTATCTGGAAAGCCGTTCAGAAGTTGAGTGCTCGCGTGCTCAAGAACGTGAGCGACAGGGTTCTCGATGTTGGAGAAGACGACGATGAAGAAGAGGTCAATGTCAATGACGGACCAAGTCAAGAGAGTAAGAAAGATCAATGATGTTGCTTTGGGTTTTCGTTTCAGAAGGAGATAACTCACAATCAGAGACTGTGTGCCCTATTTGATGTATTTGTTCTGCACACTCTTAAGTTGCCTCGAACTTGCTCCTCCGCGTCAAGTCAACTAGTCTGTGTGCAAAGATATACGCTCTGTCTGTGCCTTGAGCAAGAGCCGTTTTGGCTTCTTGCTCGTCGGCCAGCATGAGATTATCAGCCATCATTTACACATCGAGATGCCTTTGGGTGTCTATGACGATGTGAGGCATCTGCTGGGTACACTCGTGCAGCGCAGTGAGCAGAATGCCGAATGCTGGTTGATACATGTTTGGGCTGGTCTCCGAGGACGATAGTTCTCTCTTCCTTTGTAATTAAACCTTGTTTACTGCTCGCGTGCTCATCCCTCACCTGTTCTAGCAGCGGCTCACGTTGCGATTCCCGATCCATGGTACTGGGACCAACAGTATTCGAGTAGCCAATACGATCAAGCAATGCAGTGCCTTGGTTTCCATACATAAACGTGCTCTCCTCCTTGCACCTGTTCTAGACATTCTTAGAGTCAATGTCTTAGTCGGATATTTGTGAATCCGATACCGAGATGACGTTGGATGGTGCTTCTGACATCCCTGCCATCCCTGCAGCTCACAATCGTGCAGTGCGTGCGGACCCGCCTCATTGACTTCGCTAGGTTGAGCCGAAAGAGGCCATCTATCACCAAAAATTGCAACATCAATGGCTCCCTAATCACCTCTGCACCTGCAGCAGATTGACTCCTAAGCTGTCGCTCGCTTCTTCTCTCCCTTCTGCGACCGGTAATCTCTTCTCTTTCTCGTTTCAACTCGAGATATACAGCTGCCCGCCCTCATCAAGGTTACACAAAGTCCCTGATCTCCCTTCGTATGGGAAAGCGGCTGGCGATCCCCTTTACCAGTCGCGCTGGTCATCTCGACGACTTGGCATCTCGAAAGTCGATGTTCTAAAGTTTCAGCCCGATCGCGACCCGTAGTCTACGACATTCCACTCGACTCGCCCGTCCAACATGCACTTTGCATATCCCCCTCGCAAGAGCTCCGATCCTCCACCTTTCCGACGTCAAGCCCAATTACCACCTCTTTTCCGACGACATCGCCGAAGAACACTGCTCATTTTCCTTGGTGTGATTACATGCCTATGGCTCCTATTTAGACCGCGAGGCGAGAGGCCGTACCAGCAGCATGTGCCTACAGGCAACCCACCGGTCGTGATCTTGACTCTCCTCGACAATACACAATACAGCACAGCGTACCTCAATTCGATTCAAAGCAACCGGGAACAATATGCGGCAAAGCATGGTAAGGACACGTCGTGGTTGGGTCTGCGCATCGCGTATTCTAACGCCCTGTGATGACAGGATACGAGGCTATGGTCGTAAAAGCAACCGATTATGACACCGGCAAATCCCCGCGATCGTGGGCCAAGATCATCGCAATGCGCCATGCGCTATCGGCCTACCCCGATGCCACATTTATCTGGTTCCTGGACCAGAACGCCTATATCATGGACCTCGACCGAAGACTGGAGGATCAGGTCACGGACCCAGCCAAGCTCGAGAGCTTGATGGTTAAAGATTGGCCGATCGTGCCTCCAGACAGCATCATCAAGACCTTTGCCCACCTAAAAGGCCAAGATGCGGCCTTCATAATCAGCCAAGACGACAGCGGACTGGTGACTAACAGCTACGTCCTCCGGAATGGCGACTGGGCTAAGTTCTTTATCGAAACATGGATGGATCCGCTGTATCAGAGCTACAACTTTCAAAAGGCTGAGCGGCATGCTCTTGTAAGTGTCTTTGAACAACATGAGAACCCGTGTTAACCTTCTGCGCAGGAGCACATTGTGCAATGGCATCCCACCATCCTATCCAAGCTGGCTCTCGTCCCGCAACGGACCTTTGCCTCATACGGCCGTAACAAGGAGGGCAACGCATACCGAGACGGCGACTTTGTCACGCTCATGGTCGACTGCACCACCACGGGCGCCATGTCCTGCGAGAAACTGTCGCATTACTACCAGCAACAACTGACGACCAAGTACGGCGCCCCGGCGGAGGCGGCGGCGCAATGAGCAGCATCCTAGCATTTAAAGCGCGGTCGTTTATTGGGCGTTTTGTTTAATAGAATTGAGGGAACTTGGAGGATCGAGACAGATATCCATTGCTAGGTGGTGGCATGGCGTTTAGGTGAAATGTCCAGGGGGTACATGATCTGAACACGAACGTCGACTGGGAGGATTCTTCTTGGTGTTTTGAGTATGAGACTGTTTCATAGGTGCACATGAAGCTTGGATAATGTGACTTGGGGTTGGCTAACATGCCCTCTTGGGAACGCACGTTTTATGATGGGCAGATAAACGACCTACCGCAAGCTTTCATCAACCGGGCAATCCATCATCTCGGTAACTCCAGGATCGCGCGACTGGGATATAATGTGGCCAGGCCTCTTCTAAATCCAGGGCACCCGCGCCGCACTTTTAGCCACGGCCAGGGAGCCCAGACCTCTTCTGCAGGGCGCAAGGGTCGATTCTGGAAGTCCCTGCTGCAGATGCGTCACCAATCTGCAAGGCTCGTTTTCTACCGGACATAAAAGGTTGAGTCCTATTGGTAGATGAAACACCGACGAGAGGCGGACGGGAACGGGGTTTTGGTGTAGGGCCCGGGTCCGAGGTGAGGTGAGGCCTGTTCGGGAAGGAGAACCAGGATAATACTTTGTCTTTAGATGGGCGTATTCGTAAAGGATGAACTGTTGACTGATTTCAGAGGGATGGTCAAGATAGAGAGACATCGTTTCCCATCCTTCTATAGTCGTTAGAGCATCTCTTATTCAAGACTTTCGGGCGGCTCATTAACCCCGTGATATCATCAACCAGTTCACAACCCCTGCAAAGCCACCAGAATAACGATGGAACCCTCCACCGTCCAACCCTGACCCATTGGATCGCTCTGGCGGCCCGGAATCCTCCAGGCCGAGCCGTTGATTCCAGAACCCGAGTCGTATTCAATGACCAATTGCCAAACAGCACCAGCCAACGCGAGACCGTCCCCAGCGGGACATGTCCTGAATTGGCAGTCGCCCAGAAGGGATACTTGACAAATTTAGTCCTCTGAACTTCCACAAACAGGGCAAGCATCACCAGATGTGCTTCCACAAGCAATTGGGTGAGTGGATGCATCATGTACAATGACACGGCCGTTCGCAGGGATCCTTTGCAGTTGGAGGGTGTTCGCGAGGCGGCCCTCGGCTGTTGGACCTCCCTTCAGTGGGAAATTCGTCCGCCTTCAGCGCTGCAGTCGCTGTAGCTCTGCTGCGTAGGGGGCAGATGTGCTCGGACTATGCCCCGAAAAGGCGCGGGACCCGGTCGTGCCCCAGCATGTGATGGCGGCAGACGGCCCCGCTAAAAAATATCCAAGTAGCGCCCATGCCCCCGCGATCTGTATTATCAACGACGTCAAGCTCCCTTTTTGATCTTCCTTAGACACTTTTTTCCCTTGTTCTTAGTTTTTACCTTGTCGCTCTTTTTTTTTCCTGCTTCCCTTTTTTTATATGCTTCTCTAATTATGGCTCCTCCTTCGAATATGTCGGGTCTGGCTCGTCTGCCAGCTAATCTACGTGGTAGCTTTGAGTCTGTCAAACGCAGGAGACATGACGTTTCCTGGTCTCTATTGAACCTCGATCTGTAAGTCTAGTCGCATTCGCACTACCCTTGGTCGATACTCTGCATGCCACTCTTTCCAATTGATGTCCAGTGCTAACTGCAGCTCGTCCTAGACTCCGCAATATCCTCCTACTCCTCTTCGTCTGGCGATGGGCCCGCCGCGCATTCTGGCAGCTGAAGGGCCGCGGCATCATCGGCTCGATCCTCGAGCTCTACACCAACATCCGCCGCATTCTCTACGGCTACTTCCTCCGCGCCCCAGGCGTGCGCGGAAAGGTTCAAAAACAGGTCAAAGATACAATCGCCAAGCTCACCGACAAGCTAGTCCCGAAGGACCAGATCCGCTACCTCACCCTTCCCAAGGAGGGTCTGCCCCATGACGCCGTACGCTCCGAGCTCGAGAACCTCGCCAACATGGACCATACCCGCTGGGAGGACGGCTATGTCTCTGGTGCTGTATACCACGGTGAGGACGAGCTGCTGAAGCTTCAAACGGAAGCTTTTGGCAAGTTCACCGTCGCCAATCCTATCCATCCCGATGTCTTCCCCGGTGTGCGCAAGATGGAGGCCGAGGTTGTGAGCATGGTCTTGAGCATGTTCCATGCGCCGCCCGGTGCTGCTGGCACTTCGACTAGCGGAGGAACTGACAGTATTCTTATGGCTTGCCTGGCTGCACGCCAGCGAGCTTATCACGAGCGCGGAGTGACGGAGCCCGAGATGTAAGCTGCTGCCCCTTGAACAACATGCCATTGCCCGAGGATATTGACCATAGATGGTAGAATTCTTCCCGAGACGGCGCACACGGCCTTCCACAAGGCTGCCCAGTACTTCAAAATGAAGATCCACCTCGTTTCCTGCCCCGCCCCCGACTACCAGGTCGATGTCCGCGCCGTCGCCCGCCTCGTGAACCCCAACACGGTCCTGCTCGTCGGCTCCGCACCCAACTTCCCCCACGGCATCATCGACGACATTGTCGCCCTGTCCAAGCTCGCCCTCCACAAGAACATCTGGCTTCACGTCGACTGCTGTCTTGGGTCCTTCCTCGTCCCCTTCCTCGAGAGGGCTGGCTTCGAGTCCCAGCTCTTCGATTTCCGCCTCAAGGGTGTCACCAGCATCAGCTGCGATACGCACAAGTACGGTTTCGCGCCCAAGGGCAACTCAACCGTGCTCTACCGCTCCGCCGATCTGCGAACCTTCCAGTACTTTGTATCCCCTGACTGGTCTGGTGGTGTATACGCTTCTCCGGGAATTGCTGGCTCGCGGCCAGGTGCTCTCATTGCCGGTTGCTGGGCAAGTCTCATGACCATTGGCGAGTCTGGATACATCGACGCATGCACCAAAATTGTTGGCACCACGAAGAAGATTGCCGATGCCATTCAGAATACTGCGGCGCTAGGCGGCGAGCTCGAGATTCTGGGCAAGCCACTTGTGTCTGTCGTCGCCTTCACAGCTCGCAACCTCAACATATATGACATTGCCGACGGCATGGAGGCCAAGGGGTGGCACCTTAATGCTCTCCAGAACCCGCCCGCCATCCACGTCGCCGTCACCCTACCCATCAGCAAGGTCTGGGAGAAGCTGATCACGGACCTCGAGGCCGTTGTCGAGGAGGAGCGTGAGAAGGAGCGCGTTCGTCTCGTCGAGGGTAAGAGCCCTCACGGCAAGGCCATGGGCGACACGTCGGCGCTGTACGGTGTTGCGGGATCGTTGCCGAACAAGAGCGTCGTTGTGGACCTGGCGACTGGGTTCTTGGATGTGCTGTACAAGGCGTAAACTGGATAGGGAGTTGGCAAAAAGGAGCAAAGTTTTGGAGGAAGATTGCATCTTTAACCTGGTTTTGGCATTGGCGTCTGTCTTTTTTTGGTGTTGAATTGATCTTGGATGTTGCATGTTGTTGTAGTCATTGTTCTAAATGTGCGAGTTAACGGAGGGATGTTTTCATACTAGGGCATGTTTCCATATAGTTCCTTTGCACTGCCTCGCTCAAAATAGCCATCACTCGCAATGTATAACTCATCTAGTCACCGAACTATATTCCCTGAACCTGAAGGCATACTAGCATTTCTGCCAACCCTTCCTAGAGCAATCTGTCCATAACCTCTGGCCTAAGTTGTTACTTTCAGAACTCATCTGTTCCTAATTAACCCAGATTCCAAGTCGAGTACATCCCAGTACGTATCCCAATCTCTCATAAAAATTATACATTTGTGAAATATACAGTTGGAAATTTGGTCAACTACTGTACTCGATGTCGGGCAGATCGATCGACTCATCCATCTCAACAAAAAAAACCTCCGATTGTCATCTCAGACATACGTATACACAAAGTTTACTCAGAGCCAAACAAGTCATCAAGCAGTACATATGCAACAAGCAAAAAATAGAAAACCCTTCCCGTTCGGCATCAATGAGCAGTTTCCATCGGGGAATGCATCTATCAAGATTAGTATATCTCCATCTTACGCGTCCCGCGTTTTGGTTCCCGTCTCTTTCGCTCGTGCAACCCCAAAGCATGAGACTAGACATGTATGTCGAAACAACTGTCTTTGAAAACTCTTTAAGGACAAGCCTCATTGTCTCACAATTTCTGGAACCTACCTATCAGTCACATCATGAATCATATCACTTTTCATGCCCGAAACTTTCTTGACCCTGCGCCCGTCCCCCGATCCAGCCGTGATCTTCCCTTTTGAATAGGCGCATGGTCGGCGCTGCAACGCCCGGCCAAGCAGCCAACGCCTGGGATGCACGACAGGAATGGAGACATTACGGGCTAGATATGGGAGAGGGGCAATGCATTCAATTGGAGAAAGAGTGTCAAAGTTGAGGCGGACGACGGGGGGTTGGCATTGGCGATCGCCGGGACTGGGGCGCGCACCAGCACCGGTTGCCTTGTGGCGTTGCGGCCCAATGATGAGGGGAGGGCGTGTTCTTGTGATGGGCGTTTCGGAGTCAGAGGTGTGGTTGGGGGGAGTGGTTTGCAAAAAATCAGGGTTTTTTTCGACTCTTTTGATTGAAGGGAGCAGCCGAGACAAGAGATGTGGTTCCCCTCCTTGGTGAGTTGTGATATGTTTATGTTTGAGGTAGCGAGCGGTTGAGGCTGGTTATTAGTTTTTGTTGTCAACGCAGTTGCATACATGCCCCCCATACCCAGTTGCACTTACACCAACCTTGCCCGTTGTCTTTCCAAACTTCTCCCGGGCAACAGCAGTAACAGAGTCACTACTATTCCCAGACACTCTCAATGTGTATGTAGATTACAGGTTGAAGCCTGATGACTGACGCCGCCCACACACACACACATAGCCCGCATGGGCATGGCATCGCATACCGACCGACGGGGGGCAGGGCAGGGCAGGGATCCATCCAGCTGCACAACCACCTCCATCAAGGCTGCAAATACCCAGCTTTTTTGTTCTTGTCCTTGTCGCCCGGCCACGCAAGTCATTCAAACTGCCCCTCCCTCTCCCTCTGTCTGTCAGCAGCCGTTTGCCAGAAGGCCTCAATCGATGCTGCACAACCCACCCCCTGAAAAGAAGTTGCGGATGCCGAATCAGGGATCCTTGCCCAGCATCAACTTTTGGAGGTTGTTGTTGCTGCTGCTGCATCTAGTTAATTCTGGGATGAGTTAGGACTTTGTTCGCCCGCTTGCTTGCATGTAAAAAAAGGCCCTTCCGTTCTCTTGTCCTTCCCCCCCTCATCCTCCATCGGCGTCTCCCAAGCTCTCTTTTTTTTAATTTGCCTTTTTGATCCCATATCTGTCGTGTTGCCTCGTCGCCTTCTTTTTTTTTTCTTCGTGTTGCGTTGCTTTCTCGTCCTGTGTTCCCCATTACGCGCAGGCAACTCAATCCATCTTACCATGCTTGCTGAACCGTCGTCTTATCCCGTCGCCGCACCCGTCCGGACCTGTCCACCGAAGAGCGGGTTCAAGATGAATGGCGGGAACATGGCTGAGCCGACGACGGGGTTGCACCAGACGAGAAGGGAGAGGATTCAAATACCAGCCGTCAAGACGGGCCTGAGGGACGACGATGAATCAGTCGTCTCCGGTGCAAGCGACGCCTCCCAGATGAAGAAGAGAATCAGCTCCGACATGTCCAAGGAACAGGTGGAGGACCTGGTGCGCAAGTTGACCATTGATGAGATGAAGTCCAAGTGGTTTGACGAGATCTTTGCCAAAGTCAAGTCTGAGCGTGAGCAGAGTTCCTTTTTTTTTTTTTTTCTTTTGTGACAGGCATTTCCCGCTCAAGATACTAACACATGGGACTTCTGATTGCAGTCGTCGAACATCCTCCCACAGATACTCCCTCGTCGTCAGAACCCCCAAGCCCCAAGTCAAACCCCATCGAGCCCTCAATCTCCCACAAAGCTTCCCTCCAAGCTACTGTCGAGGATGACCCAGAGGACCCAATGGTCCAGTCCTTCGAGTCCGGCAGCAAAGCCAATGGGTCATCCTCCCATCTACCCCATTCCAGCCGCAGCTCCGTCGCATCTGCGTGCAGCCCTACGTCATCCTTCGTCTCCGAGTCCACCTCCTCCAGAGCATCCGCCACCCACCAGTCGTCGCGGCCAAAGTCGGTGCTCGTCAACGGCCAGCACCACACCCCAAACCAGTCTCCGCAGCATAGCCCCAAGACCCGGCAGTCCGTGCGGTTCTCGGACCGGGGCCCCGTCGTCCTGCACGGACGCCCGGCGACCCGCCCGGTGGAGGTGCCGCCGTTGACCAAGCCGTTGCCCCCGGAGGTCGACGAGCAAGGGGTGACCCTGTCGGCGGTCGACCAGAAATGGGGCAAGCTTTTTGACGACAAGGGCGAGCCGACTGCGAGACTTGGACAGGTGCTTCGGGGTATCGCTAACTACTTGGTAAGTTTGCTGCTGTTGTATACTAATGTTGGAAGTTGAATGCTGATATAATACCTGGCAGATTGCTGAATATAGCCCGCAAAACTCCCTCGTCGTCACACCGGACAAGCTCAACGCCTTTTACGGTACTTACAAGCTAGAGTCGGAAACATTTCCGTTTCAACGTATGTTGTTGTCCTGGTTTGTTCGATAATACTCCGTCTCGTCTAACCTCCATCAGAAATATTTGACTGCCGTCCTCATGGAGCTCTCGACAACCTCGAGACGCTCTTCCAGCACTTGCGTTGTGAGAACCATCTGGTCCAGAGACGACCAACCGGCATGCCTCACATCCCATCCCTCACCCCCGCTGGCTTCGAGCAGTGGATGGTCTGTCAGATCCAGGCGTATCCTGACCAAGAAGCCAAGCGCCTCAACCACATCATCTCTGATCTGCCTATTACTGCTGACGGGCCTCTTGTCGATGGCAAACTGGAGAGGCTACCGAAGCAGCTTTCTCGTCACCTTCTACCTCTAGACCGACACCGGGAGATGCACGATCTCGTCGTTGATGCCATCTCCGATTGGATCAAGATAGCTGACGAGAATGAGATGGAGTATCGAAGAGGATCCTTCGAGGACACTCACAAGCCTTCCTCATCAAGAGACGATGTCTCGGGGCGTTACAGACCTGACGACTACCGAAACCACGACTCATCAAAGTACCACCGCCGCGGCTCAAGAGACGCCTACAAGTCCTCATCCCGCGCCGATCCTCCAAGTCGGTTCGTCTCCCGCGTCGACTCGGACAGCACCGTCCGGCCCTCCAAAGACCCATCCCCACCGCCCACGGGATCCAGCCACAGATCCCGGAGCCCAATTTCGAACCGCTACCGCAACTCGACGTCGACCATCGACAGCAGCACCAGCGCGGCCGACGGGTACGACCTCGTCTCCTCGAGCCACCACCGGGGCGGCGGCTACCCTAGCAGCCGACGCAGCCGGGAGAAGGAGTACCGGTACTACCACGGCCGCGAGCCAAAGTCGTCGTCGGTGGAGACGACGCCGCGGTCCATGGGGCGCAGGGAGAGCGAACGACGATCAAACTTGATCCTCGAGGGGAACGAGCGGGATCCCAACGGGCTCACGTACGACGAGTACATGAGATTGAACCCACGAGCCATGCGGAACGTGGTCGTGGACGACGGAGGCCACTATCGGTCTCCGCACACCAATGGAGTCGATGAAAGGACTCGTTAATATGTTAATGATCTTTTTATGATCTTTGTGCTTGGGACTTAATTCATCACGTTTCAAAAGGGAAGAGAAAGAATTATTAGATTTCTTTTTTTGGTAGTGGTGGTGGTGGAAGCAACTAAAACTGTTCATGTTGCTTGGACATTGGTCCCTCTTTCGTCTTTGTGTATGACCTTTTTTAGTTTAGGCTTCAGGGGGGGATTTTAATGACAAGATTGATTCCATGTACAACCAACCTGGATTTCTAGATGATGAGATTGTACAGTGATTGTGTTCAGGGGCTGGGGGGCGACGTGTTAGGTAGGACTGAGGGCTCTCTGTGATGAATACACACGTTTTTTTTTTTTTTTCGTTGTACGTTACTTTTTTTTTTGTGTTTATCCGATGATCACAGGTACAAGGGGGGTTAATGCTACGTTTTACAGACACGTGGTCTGACAAGTATTGTGTTGCTTTGACAACGGAGAGTGAGGCGAGGAGAGTCAAGGATAGGGAGTGTCTATTGAGTATGCCATGGTTGTTGAGGTATCACTGTTGGGGTTTCCTAAAGGTAAAATCGGTTTGTTTATGACATTCACGAGGTACCGAACGGGTATTGTGCGGATCGATGAGAAGACGACGTACTAATCCGTTCTCTGCATGGCTCGCGTGTGGTTGGTCTGGCACGCCGGGGAGCATTCTCGTATTGGGATTCATCACGCCGTAATTATAATGTCTTTGCTTTCTTGGGTCCATAGTTTGGTCCTTGTCATTTTGCAATACCATCAAGGAACTACATGGAGAAATGGAAGAGAGTGGTATTGAAGTAGAACGTTGTTTTGCTGCAAGACCTTGCTGAAGCTCCCAATGTTTCTTATACTGCCCTAGAGCTATATCCAATGAGATGAGGTGACTGGGTGCTCCCAAGCGTCCCATTTAGCGCCAAAGGTCCCAACAAGCTTACATTTTACCTACGAGCTATGAGGTCATGGGCAGAGTCTACAGAGAAGGCCCAAACACATCGGTTATCCCGTATCCAATACCTTCAGGGCGCTATGACGTGAAAATCTGACTATCGATTCATGTATGGGTGTGAAGCCGATGGTGAATCTAGAGGCGCTGCGTGATCGTCAAGACGCGGCAGCCATTCATCGATGTTGGCGCTTTGTGAGTTTAGGGGTATAAACCGGAGGTGAAATTTCTCGTGTTTGAGGTAAAAGAAAGTCATGAATTGTTTGTGGTGTAAGTGAACCTCGATGAATCTGGGGTCCGACGTAGCGATTGGCGCTGTTTTATGATGTCAGCGGCATGGGGACCCTTGCACCAACGCCGCAGGATTGACATTTGGAAGCTGACCCGGCAGGCTGTAAGGATTCCTCCGGCTTCAGCTTTATCAGAAGGTTAACAATTTGATATGATTGCTTGTGGCTGTGAAATCTGGTCAACCTAGTAGAGGACGGAGAGTCCGACATGTCATGATCAAGGCACAGGCCTCATCTCCTCGCTCGCCTGGTAGCACAGATTGGGGTTTCGAACGATGGATGGCATGCATATGGAATTCATCTACAGCAATTAACCTTAACTATTAACTTCTTAGACAGCACCACATGTTTAAAAACAAGGTTACCAGAGATAAAGCCGCGCAAGGGTGACAACTGCTCCACCCCCAGACCCCAGATGTGGATGTGAGAAGCAGTGTCATGATACATTCGACGCAGATCTCTCATCAGGCAGCCAGGAAAGAAGGCCAGTTCTCCAGCTTCTTTCGCAACTTTCACGTCATCCAGTTACAGCGTTGTGGTGAGGGCCCACATTGCGGATTGATCATCATCTACCAACTTACAGCTATTTCCTCAAGAGGATGCTTCCGCAAAGCGATGACGTCGGTGTATTTTTCTGTTCCTTGACATGCTCGCGTGAGCTGGTTGATTCCGGGCACCTCCATGGCCGACCAAACACCAAGGCTCTAACGTATATAGCTGTCTGCTTCCCCAAACTTGGTGCCAATGCATCGCCCGTGTAGTCAGTCTTGTCGTTCACGTATTTTTGACCTCTTGCAGGGGTGTCGTTCAGCCAATTTGCGCCTTGCACGGCACCGTTGACTTGCACGTTCTACTATACCTGGAGACATACGCAGCTTCAACACCATGGCGCCTGAAAAGGACGAGCGGAGAAACTCTTCCGCGGACCTCTCTCGCACAGAGATAGACCATGCCGAGAACCACTACAACCGCTCCTCGGACGAGGGCCTCTTCAACCCCAAGAAGCCCGTGTCCGAAGCCAAAGCCGCTCACCCGCTGGCCGGCTACACCAAAGCGCAGCTGGCTCACATGGGTGAAAAGTACGCCCGCGAGCAGCAGGGCCTCACCAGCGAAGAAGACATTCGCGCGTTCCGGATCGGCGCCGTCATCGCCGGCGACATGGACGTCGACGACGACCTCGAGTCTCTTCGCAACAAGTATGCCAGCGTTGAAGGGCTCACCGACGAGGAGAGGACCACGCTCGTGGATGAGGTGGAGCACAAATGGAGAAACCCCAAGATGCTGTACTTTCTAGTTACGAGTTTGTCAACCCCTGAGCCTTGGAGTCGATTCCATTCTAACAAACAACATAGTCTGCTCTCTTTGCGCAGTCGTGCAAGGAATGGACGAGACCGTGGTCAACGGAGCTCAGATCTTTTACAAGCGCGAATTCGGCATCGATAAAAAGACAGAGTACAACACCTGGATCTCGGGCTTGACCAACTCTGCTCCATACCTATGCTGCGCCGTCATCGGATGCTGTGAGTATCTTCCGTCCCAATCTCTAGAGTACATTCGTCCAACACCTCAAAGGGATCACAGAACCCATGAACAAGCGCTTCGGCCGTCGAGGCACCGTCTTCATATCCTGCATGATCTCGTTCCTCGCCTGCTTCTGGCAGGCCTTCACCAACACCTGGTGGCACATGTTCATCGCCCGCTTCTTCCTGGGCTTCGGCATCGGCCCCAAGTCGGCCACCACGCCCATGTTCGCCGCCGAGTGCGCCCCGAAGCTCGTCCGCGGCGCCCTGGTCATGCAGTGGCAGATGTGGACCGCCTTTGGCATCATGCTCGGCTACGTCTCGGACCTAGTGTTCTACGAGGTCCAGGACCAGAACGGCATTACGGGGCTCAACTGGCGCCTCATGATGGGCTCGGCTGGCGTCCCGGCCCTGGTCGTCTGCGCAATGGTCTACATGTGTCCCGAGTCCCCTCGTTGGTATCTCACCAAGAACCGACATGACGAGGCGTACAAGGCCATGTCGAGCCTCCGCTACAACAAGATTCAGTCAGCCAGGGATCTCTTCTATGCCCATACGCTTCTCCAGGCGGAGGCTGCCATGTCTATTGGCCGCGGCAACCGCATCAAGGAGTTTCTAACAGTCCGCCGCAACCGGAATGCAATGCTTGCATCAGAAATCGTCATGTTTATGCAGCAATTCTGCGGCGGTATGCATAAGCAACAATCTATCTGATTCTGATACATGCTAACTAATTGATATTCAGTGAATGTTATTGCCTATTACTCTTCGGAAATCTTCCTCGAAGCTGGTTTCCCAGAGAAGAACGCCCTGGCCGCGTCGCTCGGTTTCGGCATCATCAACTTCCTCTTCGCCATCCCCGCATTCTACACTATCGATACGTTTGGGCGGCGAAATCTGCTCCTGACTACATTCCCTGTACGTGGTATTGCGGTCCCAACGGTCATTGTTCACTATGCTTACACACTATAGCTCATGGCCCTTTTCCTTCTGTTTACCGGCTTCAGCTTCTTCATCCCCGAAAGCAGCAAAGCCCACATCGGCTGCATCGCCCTCGGGATCTACCTGTTTGGAATAGTCTACTCCCCCGGTGAAGGTCCCGTCCCGTTCACATACTCTGCCGAAGCATACCCCCTCTATATCCGAGCGATCGGCATGTCTCTGGCGACAGCCACAACGTGGTGCTTCAACTTCATCCTTGCCGTCACATGGCCGTCTCTGCAGGAAGCCTTCAAGCCTCAGGGGGCTTTTGGGTGGTACGCCGCTTGGAACATCATCGGCTTCTTCCTCGTGCTGCTTTTCTTACCCGAGACAAAAGGCAAGACTCTTGAGGAGCTTGACTCTGTGTTTAATGTCCGACTTTCGAGGATTATGCGCTATGGTGTTGCGCAGTTCTTTTGGTTCTTTAGACATTATATCCTCCGGAGTGGTGCGCCGAAGCCAATTGTTCCTCGGGCGGGCGATGAGGCTCATGATGAGAAGGGCATGATGCAGGATCGCGACTCCCAGCCCAGCGGCAGGGTTTAATAGGAGTTGTTATGAAGATTGAGAGGGGAAGATAGTTCACAAAGGCAAAGATGTAAGCTTGTCTCAGGGTGCCTAACCCTACCTACGGTCAAAAGCACAAGACTGGGTGAAATAAGCCCTCAGACAAGGTATGCTAAAGTAAGTCTAAAGCTGGGTTAATATGACAAAATTACTACATATTATACATGTCATTAGTCCTTTCATGATGCTTTTCACAAACCTAACCTACCTACTATCGTAGCTTAGCTAAGGATCCAGGGCTGTGACTGAAATTCTGGTAATTTTTGGCCCCGGCGGGAGGTCTCAGTCTCATCTATCTACGTCAGGTTGACCCTCTTGTTACACATGACAAAAGAACACGCTATATGGTGAGAATGTTCATAATTCATTTCACAACTCGTTCACAGGGAGCAGGGAGCAGGCAGTTCAATTCATCTTTTCACGAGTAATGGATCTACCGAACTCAATTAAACTTGAATTCTTCTTTGATTTAACCCTTTGCCATGATTATTGCCGAACAAATAAAACGTGACAGTGTTGCCAAGTAATACACCGAATCAGGGGCTACCGTTGAACCCTTCCAACTGGGATACTAGACTCTTCTGCCAAAAAAAAAGAAATATCGCTATGCCGGGATGCACCTGTGCTATGCAGTACTGTAGAAATGCGGGAATACTTGCTTCGAAAGGGGTATCTGATGTTGGTGCGAGGAGGCGCGTAGCGCAATGCTAAGCAGCAGAACGCAGGAAGATATGTGAGAGCCATCACTTCGGCATGGTCATGATATGTGACATGGCCAACATGAGGCCGTTGTTATGTGGCATGAACGAAACATCGTTAAGCGTAAAAGGCGTGGTACGTGGTGAGTGATGGAGTGATGCGTGTCGTTGAGGTCGTGAGATGGCGTTGCGCGTGCCACTGCCCAATACTGCTAGCAGGTATGGGTGAAGTGTCAGTTTCGTCAGGCTGGTGAACCAGGATACGGTGACCCAAGACTTGACAGGCTTGCAATACTAGAGCGATTGACCCGTTTTCGTTTGAGTGCTTGGTAGTCCTGCTTGAAAGTAGATATGCATCGTTGGAGCTCCTTGTCTGGATGAGGCGGCAGTTGGATCTCAACAGCTTTGAGGCAGATGCGTAGGTGCTGTAGTTCGTCGTCGTTTTCACGAAGCTCTTGTTCACTAGACTAGGGGTCAGGAGTATGTAGGGTGGAGATTGGTAAGGGATGGGCTCACAGGTGGGATATGCGGTTCTGAAGAAAGATGATACGCTGAGCGGCACGTTCGGCACGCTCAATGAGGAGACCTTGTATATGCTGAGGGACGAGTCAGGACAAAGGAACATGATAACCAACTCAAAAGACATGACTTACATCTGACTCTTCTTGACGAGCTTTGAGATTGGCGACAAGCTGAGACAGCTCCTCGTTAAGCAGGGTAGCTTCCTTGATGACCTTCTTTGCCTGAGCCACCGTCATGCCCATGTTGGGTGGAGGGTCAGGCTCCGGCTCCGGCTCCGGCTCGGGGTCCCTCCGGATAGACGCTGATAAGTCGGAGAAGCGGGTCCGGAAGATGGATGAACCCGGCGAACTGAAAAAGGAGTCACCGGGGCTTCGCATGTCAACACTCAGGGGTCGTCGGGGAGTAGGCCGCGGTGAGGGTGTGCACGGCGTGGAAAATGAGACGGATTTCTTCATTCTCATGGAGCCTTCCAGCTGATCAAGCTGTGCGGTCAGGATGTCGACGCCGTTATCATCGACATCATCGTTGCCGGAAGTGAGCTCATGAGCGAGTTGACTCAGCCGCCGTGCGAGAGCATCACGGCTGGCCCGGCCCCGGCCACTCCGGCGGGAAGTCGGCGAGACATCATTGGGTTCCTGATCGTGGTGAGAGGATAACCTGGATTCTCTGGAGAGCTCCCTCTTAAGCGGGCTCGTGCGACCTGTGGAGAAGCCGAGACTAGATGCAACACTAGGACTGGACAGTAATGAAGGCGTTCGCAGGCCGGGAACGTCCTGGTCTTGAGCAGAGTCATGGTCGTCGTGATACCGGTGGCGATAGTCATTGCGGTAGTCGTTGCTGTATGAGAAATAGCCGGTGGCTGGGGTAGTGGCGGTGGACGATGCGTTTGAGATGGGCTGCTTGCGATCTGGAGTTGAGAAGAGGAGCTGCTCGTCGGTGACTGCAGCTGCTGCAGCCGCAGCCTCAGCTGCAGCGATGGCAGCAGCGGGATCCTCGTCGATGGCAGCGAGATCCATGGTTGGGTTGGACAAATAACGAGACTCGGTATGCGCAGTAGAACCTGGCTGACAGCTCACAGAGCCTCAAGGCCCTTTTTGAGATGCTCAACCCGCCTAAAGGAGACGAACGACGTGTCAAAGGGTGGATCTCGCAAGCGAAAAGAAAAAGCGCCCTAGCCTTCACCGACTCCCCTGGAGAAGGCGGGAGGCTGGACACGTCCACCAACCAAAGGCGACGTTTTCTTCGAATCCGTCGGCCGGGGCCTGCAAAAATGAGGGCCCTGGTGGGCCTCTGGAAGGATAGCCCAGAAAGGGGGCAGAGGGTGAGATGGAACAAAGGAAGAGAAGGGTGAATCAGCAGCGGCAAGCCCACAGAGCAAGCCTCAAGTGTCTGGCTCTTTGTCGCGCTGCTGGATCCTCCCTTTGGGTTCGTTGATGCACCAAGGCTTTGTTGCAGGAGTGGAGAGAATTCCATCGTTTGGCTGGGCTTAAGCTTGTCGGCAAAAGCCCCATATTTAATCCGGGCCAATCAGATAACATCAAATCGAGATACGTCATTCCTTACCATTTTCGGGCTGCAATGCATGTATCTGCATTTGCATCACCAGCCACTTGTCTGGGGCCTGATCGGCGTTCGACCAAA